>VXBW01003913.1:58562-110143 GCA_013400375.1 Thinocorus orbignyianus | reverse complement strand
GGGCTGTCCCCCCGCCAGTGTCTGCGGGGAGGCTGTACCCGCCCGTGCAAGGGGCGGCGTGTGCCTGTGAGGGAGTGCCAGGGGCGCTGCCTGTCTCTGCCCGCGACGCTCCGCTTCGCCCGGGGCCCGGCTGCCGCCCAGGGGCGGCGGGAGGCGGTGGGGGCGGNCCCCCCGCGGCGCTGGGCGCGGAGCGGATTACAAATGAGCGGAGTGGCCCGGCGCCCCGGGACCGCGGGCACCCCGGCATGTAGAGTCTGACGGAACGGCGCGGAGGTGAGCGGACCTCGGGGAGGGTGAGGGAGGGGGTAGGACACCTTGGGCGGGCTGCGGCCCTTGGGCGGTGAGGGATGCTGAGAGCCCCCCCGGTCCCCTCTTGGCGCTGGCCGAACTTGGAGCCGCGACTGTTCCATAGTCCCTTCGCCCCGGGTCCTCGGGCTCCGCGTGTGACATCCTTAGCATGGTGTGTTGTTCCCCTGCCCGCCCCGGCAGGCACAAGCATCCACCTGCCCCGTCTGGGCTGAGGTTGACAGCGGCGGAGCAGGGCCGGTACCCCCCTCCCCGGAGCTGCTCTCCCCGGCCGAAGGGACGGTGCTGAATTTTAGCTGCCCTTGCGCTAAATGACAGCGGTACCGTACGGCGCGCACCCTGTCAGCCACCTGCATCCCTCAGATGTACCGGTTAAATACCAGCGTAAGTTGGTATTAATTAGGGCAGCCTTTGACCCGATTGTGAGTCTTCTTGTCCCCTCGAAATGGGAAAGGTAACAGGCGTGTCACAGGGGGTGTTCTGTGCTGTGATGCTTACAGGAGAAATTCTTCATTTACTGTCCCCACGGTCCACAGCGTATTGGGCATCTTTATAGTTCATCAAATTCCGCAGCCCATAAAAAAAAAAAAAAAAAGTCAGGGCTGATTTTCAAGACTCTCTATAAGTTCATTTGTTTACTACTGAACCATGACTTCAGTGGTCTCTTTGGCATAGAAACATTCTGCTTGTGTGATATTTTTGGTGACATTGACAACAGATTTGTTAGTCACGGTTATGAATATGGTAATGTGCCAGTCTTCCATTAAATTCTACATGCTGTAGGTAACATGGTTGAACAGTCATGTGTGAAGTCTTGCGTTCTTGCTGCTGCTGCAAGGGATCAATGTCGCTTTGAACTTCCAGTCCCTTTGATCACTTCCTCTTAACTTTTCTACTGTATTATAAAAAATACTTCATCTTCCTGCTGGTCAAATGGAAAGCCTAAGTTTTGTGTCAGGTGCACCTCCTTGCAAGCAAGGCTTATGCAATGCGGCGCCCTGTGCAGAACGCAAGAGGAGATGGAAGGAAAGGCTTTGGGAAAGAGGATGGTCATGTTGTTACAGTGCCTCTCTGTGTCTGTGCATGTCCCCATGGGAGAACTGAGGAGGGCTATTTACTTCTGTTCTGTGGGCATCCTCCGTGATCCTGGGCAAGTCTCTCTGTCTTCTTCGGTGTTGCTTGCCTTCTCCGTAAAACACAGCTTATCTTGTGTTACTGCTTCTCAGGGCTGTGTGAACCTACTCAGAAGCCCTTGAAAACACTTTTCAGTCAGGGAAGTACTGTGTAAATGCAAATTACTATATTGTTGTTTTAAAAATGCTTGTCAGAAGTTAAAGCACTATCTTTAGGCATTTTATTGAAATTGTAGCCAAATGTTTTTTCAGACGGCTCTAAAGCAGACTGAAGGAACTATTTGCTTGCTTAATACTCCTCTGTAAAGAGATCTAGTGTCATTTCTAAAAAAAAAAATTAAAAAAAATCGCATTGGGGTGTTATCCAGCATGTCAGTCCTTGTTCTGTCCATGAATATTTACCCCCAGTTTCTCTGCATGTAACTTGCCAATAATTATCAGCTGATGAAACACTTCAGTCCTGGACCATTTAAGCTCTAAGTGGTAGATGAGGACATGAAAGAACTTAGACTGACCACGACGTCAAACTGGCCCACTGTGAGCCTGCTGGTCTCTGTGGTGTGGCTTTGCTGTTCTGTTTGGTTGTACTTTTATTCTGAGATACAGCAATGATCAATATGCTGTCAGCTAGAAGGAAGTCTTCCTAGGCAAGAACTATGTCTCAGGATACTGCTACAGGGCACATTTATAGAATTAAAAGTAAAGGAAAAGGTCCAGGTGCTGGCTTTTTTTTTTTTTTTTTTCCTTTTTGTAAGATGTGAAAAGAAACTAGATGGACAAGGAGTTGAGTTTGAGACTAACCTCTGATCAGCTTTAATTTATCTTGCAAGTATATAGGACATTAACAGTATTCCTTGTTTTTATTGCCGGGATTTTGACAGAATTCTTTATATTTTGATGTGCATTGCTTTCACTCTGTCATAAAGAAATCTCTGGTTTTGTGATATATTTTTTAAGAGGTATTGTTATTTTTCTTAACCTCCTTTTGCTTCAGTAGAATCTCTAAATAGCTTCTATTCGGGATTGCATTTGAGGTAATGCTAGTCACAAAATTATTTGATTATCTTGCTTTTTGCAAAGATTTATTTTTAGACAACCTTAAAAATTTCTTAGAACATCAATTCTGAAGTCTTGCTGTGTTGTGGATTTAATAGACAAGGTACTGTCAGATGAGTTATGAGTCTTGCTAATAATAAGGTTATGTTGTTTTTTGAGGGATATAGTTCTTGAAAACAGACCTCGGAGAAGAAAATTCACAAAAGCTATGTGCAAGTATTTTTTTTTTCTTCTACAACAGATGGAAGAGCTCAGTAATCACCACTTAAGGGGGGCTAAAATTAGTTTGAAACAGAAAAAATTATTCCTGCAAGTACAGTAGTATAATTTGTACAAAATGAGCCAAATCTTACTAATTGTTATGCTGGTGTAAATATAGAGTAATTCCTTTGCCTGGAGTATTTCCTTCTTTATGAAGTAATGTAGAACACAGGGAATTATGATGCTGTTTAATTTTGACATGATCGTAGCAACAGAGTCAGTTCTTGAAACCCAGAATTTAGTTCTCGTGTTCACAACAGTGTAATATTCACTCACCAAGACTCCAATTCAAAATTTGCTGTAATATGATTGTGGGTAGAGGGCTGCTGAATGACTCAGATGAATGTAGCTCAGAGTAAACAAACATGTAAATCATTTCTGGCTAGAGCGAGAGAAAGGAAAACATGAGAGAACAGAGAAAAGCCAACCTCAAGGATGAGACATTGATAATGATATGATTAGCAAGGATCACCAAATTCAGCAGGATTCAACCATCAAAAACTCGGGACTGGATTTACCACAGTCTTTTACCTTTGGTAACGAGAGGAACCTTTATGGAGTGCCTAAATGCAAGTATTACAAGGAAGCAGAGTTTTCCAGTTGCATGGGCTGATGGTCTGGTGCAAAGGTGAGCTGGCTCATGTTAAAAGCTGCATTTGGGCACATTTAAATGACCCACTATGAGAGCTGGGAGCCAAGTGTACCACCTGTTTCGGAGAGGCAGGATGCTACCAGTGACTGGTAGTCTCTACAATGTCCAGTTTGGGAAAAGTACAAGCAAGAAAGTGATTCCTGGAGGTCTGTGAACCCAAAATCCTCTATAGGAGGATGCAGACCCAGTTTGTGGTTCAGATTAAGCAGTACTAGAGAAAGTTGGTGGCTTTGAAAAAACTGTAGGTTTCTTGTTAGCTCGGCAAGTCTCTAGCACAAAATTGGAGCATGCAAAGGCTATTCGCTTCTGGTTTTTCTGCCAAGGGTGACAACCAGTAAGCACAAATCACTGCCACAGAGCATCTTGCCAGTCAGGTCCTCTTTTGACTGCCCAGGCCCAGTGCAGTTAAAGGCATAGAAAGATGGAGCTGCCTGTGTGTTGGAAACTGCAGTCACTGGACAGCTGGGGCAGGATTTTTATCCCTTTCAGCTGTCTGAGCTATTATGCTTCAGTGTATTTCCAGGGGAAGTTAGGTTAAGTTCCCTCTTGGGGAAGCAAGAAATGTGCTGGCATCCAGAGCTGAAGTGAGGAGAGCTGAGGCTGGTGCCCTTCTGCTGCATAAGGATCAATTCCCCAGAGCTCTGCCTGCCTGCTGGCTAACCTGCCTCCTGTTTTAGCCACTTTTACCATTATGGTAAGGACAGGGTGCGTTGTTGTATGGAGTTGTTCAGTGTAAAACCTGTCCTCTTCCTGAAATTCCCTGTCTTTGAAAGCAGGAGTCCTTAGAGTAAAGTGCGGCCCATAGGTATGGCATCTTTGTGGTGTTTTCTGTGAGATGATGGCTGTGAAGGGGAGGAACTAGAGAGACATGGTATATTTCTCTATGTGTATGAGTACCAGGTAGACCTCAGTCCTCATTTCCCCTTTTTTTACTCTCTTCAGAGTGATTTGATGTATATTATTGGTCACTGGGGCCATGATAGGAGACTTGACTTAGGCTGCAGGATAATTTTTGCTAATAGGAATTGTGGTTGTTTCTGTTAGATTGTTAGACATGTATTATTATTTATTCTCAGCTCAATCTCTGGATTCAAGCCAGGAAGCTACTTTGTCCTTATTCTCTTCTCCCTTTTCTCAGTCTCTCTCCCTCTTCATGTGCAGTGAACATCTTCCAGTGAGAACTGAAGCAATTTCCTGGCCCCTCTCAGGTGTCCTGCGTCCTATTTGCACCCTTAGAGAGAGATCTGATTCACTGTTTGAGAAAGACTGACTTAAGCACCTGGATAGACCCAGATAAGTTTCCTATCATGTCTGCTAATTAGATTGTAATGATTATTACCACAAGATGCTGTGGTGGCCAAAAGCATGAGCAGGTTGAAAAAGATGCGATGAGTTCACAATAAACTTGTGAGTGTTGATAAGAGTGTAGATAAAAAGCACGATAGTCTGGATGTAGCCTCTGGCGCTCTACACTATGAATTGCCAGATGCAGGGAGAATGCAGAAGGGAACAGTCGCTGTAAATGCACTGGACACAGACTGCTGCCCATCACCAGAGATAACGTCCTGGGATAGAAGGACTGTGGTCTAATCTGTTCCTGTGTTCTTCCAGCACTGACACACGTAGCTTGCTAAAGCAGTAGTTTGCTTTCTTTTCAGTAAAATAAAGAGGGAAGAACAGAGCTTATGGAATAGTGTTTATTGGGCATTTTGGTTCCAGAATGATAACCAGAGTAGAGATTTCAGCCTGCTCTCACAGGTATTAATGGATTAACACAGGAAGCTGCAAGAATTTCATTGTGAGCGCCTTACTGGCAAAACAGTGTGAGAGGATGAAGCCATTTGGGGCTCAGGGCTCTGGCTGGGACAAGAAGATGAAATAATTCCACTCTCTCATTCAGTCTTTGTGTCCTGTTTGTTCTTGTTTGTGCTGCATTATGAAATGGAGGTGCTAATCTTTTACTTAGCCTGGAGCTGCAGTTAATAGAAATATCTGAATTATGTGTATTGGGGTATTTGAAAATTTCTAGGTGAAAAGACCTTGAGGTTTATAAAATTGTCCTAACACCCCAAGATTGTTCCTAACGGGGACAAGAGGAATAAAGATTCCTAGGATGTGAGTACCTTGTCACTGAGTCTTCACCCTTTTCTCTTGGGAGGTCATATTAGATGCAGGGACATGGACAAGGGGCTGCGAGATGGGTCCCCAGGGTACTGCTCTGAAGCCTATTTCAAAGAGAAGCATCTGCTTCAGAAGAGGAAGTTTTTAACAGTAGAGTAGAGGTTACATTGACCAAGGAAGTAAAGCCTGTTCTGGGGAAGAGGAGGAGGGCAGGAGACCACAGAGAATGTTCAAACAAAAGATGTGAAGTCCCTACAGCATATTTAAGGCTAAAGTGAAAATCCTTTACCCAGATCTTTCTTTCCTGTATAACACCATCAGGGGATCCTCGTTTGGGAAGAGCAGACTGTGTCTCTGAAGAGTCCTAAAAGTCCTCCAAAGTTTGCTTCTCCTGCAATACCCTGTGTCTTCAGCAAGAAAACAAAAACTAACCTCCCTCTTGAGAAAGGCCATGGGGGCCATATCTGGAGCTGACTGTGCCCAGTGGCTCCACAGGGGTTGCTGGGGAGAACTGGCTGCCCAGCCAGATCCCCTGTTCTCTACCAGCCTCCTGGTTCCTTCACAGGGACAGCAGCTCCCATGAGGTCCTGACCAACACCCCATTGCCAGCACCTGCTGTCAGGAGGATGCACAACAGGAGACAGATATGGCCACATCACTGTTTCTGACAGACATCGAATCCCTCTCTGTGTCATAGATAAAAGGGACACAAGCTGAACCCAGATCAGCGGTGTGCCCTGTAGCTGGGAAAAGGGTCTCAGGCTTCTCAGATTAAAGGTCTAAAACAAGTGCACATCTTTGTTTAAGCCTGGAGCTCTGTGTTCATGGAGTGTTAGGGCAAATGTTCTGACATTTGTCTGTGGATTTCTATTGATCTTGAAATCACACCAAATTTGAAACAGTATCCTTCCAGCTCCTCTTCCTTCTTCAACACATACAGGGATTGATGCTGGTGTGCACACTACTGAGGTGACCTGAAGAGTTGGTGCCGGGAAGCGCTGTGTTATGGTCCCACAAGCACGTGCGCCTGCGCACACGCACAAAATCACTTCACTTCCACATTATCTCCTGCAGTTTTCCCTGCACCCTGTCTGTAACCTAATCAAACAGGCGGAGCAGCTGGTGAGTGGGCGCCTTGCCTGTCAAAGACATGGGTATGAATATCAGCAGCCAACAAGCCATCACATTAGTTATTGGCACAAAATGTAATCAGTGAGGGTAGACACCCCTCCCAAAAATAAACCCATTGCTGTCCACAAGAAGCCACATGAACCCCTGGTTGACTGAAATAGTTTGGGAAATGAAAGATGTTGAAGAGTGGCTTGGCTGAAAGTAATGTATGCGGGATGCTGCATTGGATGAAAGGGAGAGGTATTTTAGAAGTCTTCTAGCTCTTCATACAAGGGTTTCCATCCAGTGTCTAGTCAAAAATAGCTCATCTGCACTGGCCATACATCTGTGGAGTGGGTCAGCTACCATAAATTCTAGCAAACCTTTCTGGGTTGTCTTCTGATTTTGCCAAAGATTTGAATGTACTCATGAGTGGAACAAGACAGAAAATGGGGGGCTTCTTCCTAGGAAAGTTGTATAGATTCTCAAAATACCACTCCAGCCTACAAATATAACAGACACCGAGCCCTGAAAGTTTATAATTATTTATGCAAAGTGGAGCATCTAGAGAAGCCAAGAGCCTGGTACTTAAATCACTCAACAGAGGTCTGAGGACAGAAAAGGAAAGGTTGGGATTCAGGCCACCAACACAGTGGTGGGCCTGGCCCAAAGCTTGTTTAGTCTTTCTTGTATGGAAGAAAGATCAGATTTGTCAGAGCTATTAGCTCTGTTTGGTCTCTGCTCGGAGACATTGTCAGTCCAAGGCTAAGCTCATTTCTCAGATTTCCCAATTCTTGTCTGGCTGAAGGGAAATGTGACCCTAATTGGCCTGTCCTCTTCCACCAGTCCCAGGACTGGCCATGGGTTGAATTGCTGGTGAAATCTGAAGGAACCTTCTGGGCCTATGAGGCAAGCAGAGAAGCAGCAGTGGGAAATGGAAAAATTCCCACTGACTTTACAGAGCTTTGGATCTGGGCTTGAAGAGCAGTGTTCTTTTTTCAGATGTTTTCACTGTATTCTGAATGTCTTATTTTCATTGTTCTTTAAGGCTCAATAGCTGATGACACCAAAATTCAGGGTGAAGTATTTGGGGTGTAATGAAGGAGCAGGGTTGCTGCCGTGATCCTGCTGTGCATGTTTGGATTAATCTTTCTCACTTAGGAAAATCAACTGGAAACAAAGCTGCCTCCCCTGTGGCACTGACCTGATCAGAGCAGGCCAGTTCAGGGCTGTTTTGTGTGTTCTCTCTTTTTGGAATCAGAACCTGTCTTTTTTTCCTGCTTCTGCATTCAGAGCTTCCCTTCAGTGACCAGAGGTGCATATATGGAGCAGGGACAGCTGCCTTCACCAGCATGGCAGGTGACTTGTGAAGGTGACCTGTTCAAAAGCATCTTTCTGGCCCTCCCAGAGTGGGGACTGACTCAGCCCAGGAGTTTGGGCTTCTGTTGAGCTCAGCCCTCAGTCGGCATGGAGTTACACATGGCTGGATAAAAGCTGGGTGTGTTGTTTTGCACTGTGACAGTCTGAGGTGAAGGGAACGAAGGAGTTGCTCCAGATAGTGTCACAGAGATGTGATTCCTGCAGTCCTTCTACATAGCCCCTTTCATGGCAGAGCTCTTCTAGAATCCTTTAATCTGGTTATTCTGCTTGGCTGAAGTACTTTAGCTGCCAAACTTGCAGCGCTGAGGCTATGGTGTTGTCAGAGGATCCTGTGCCTGATTGTTCCTACATTTGAACCAGGGTAAGACCCCAGACACCTGTGAAATCCCTACTGCTGTCAGGTTATTCACAGCAACTACACTGTTAGATGGATTTTGTTGTTGTTTATGGATATTTCAGAACCTGATCCAGATTCTACAAATGACTCCGGTATTGCTGGATATTTGGCCAAATGCATTTTTGCCAGCAATGGCTTTTAAACTGGTTTCTCACTTTCTGTGGTGCCTGTAGGAAAATTTAGGCAGCCACAAGATGTGACTTGTCTTGATCCTGATACTGATGCTTGAGCTTGAGAACCTATCCTGTTCAAATGCCCTCTGGTAGTATTGGCAAGCTGAGTGCTGTTGCACACATTGAGGCGTGGGGTTTCCTCCCTTTTCAAGTGATAGCCATGCATGAGTGGGTACGTGCTGGGCAGTGTGCAGTCACAGAGCAGTGAGGCCCGGTCCATAGTGTGTTCCTATGCTTAAGAGTTGAAGCGTTATCAAGAGAAAGCAGAGTTCAATATAAATTGAATTAGTCTTTTAGTTCTTGTTCATTTCTGGAAAAACCGAAATGGTATTAATAGTTTGCCCACATTGCAGTTGTAGTTTAAATCAGCTTTATGGATTGAGCCTCTTAACATGGAGTTAGGATAGATTAGCAGCAGCATCACCCATTTTACAGACAAGGAAAGATAAACACAGCAGCATACTCATGATAATGCAAGATCAAGAAGTCAAAGCCAGGTCTTTTGCTTCCTTGATACTGTGTCACAGAAAGCTGTCAATGAGTTCAGTTTATTAATTCAGAAGCATCATAGTTACATGAGGAATACTAATATGCTGTGTAGATTTTGCGATAGATGGATTCTCGTTTTAATAATCTTTTATAGCCCCAACATATATAATACGCCTTTGTGAATACTAATTGGGGAATCAAGACATAAAAAATTAAGATTTCAGACTTAAGGGGGCACAAAGCCCAGCCTGCTTCCCACAAAAAGACCATTAGCAGTGGTGCAGTTGCATACACACACATTGTGTCGCTGTGACTCAATATTGAACATGTCCAGTGCTAAAATGGGACTGGCAGTTGGGAAGCAAGGAACATAAAGTGAGATATTTATGAAATAATTATGAAGCCCTCTTAGGTGGATGATTTGAACAAGAGAGTTTGTACGAGAAGCTCCCGTAGAAGTCTGTAGATTCTTTACATCTGTCTTGCTGGATGATGGGAAATGGGGCGAGCTGTGGGGTAGTCTTTTTTCTCCATTACATAGGTGTCAATCTTATTGCTGTTAATTTCAGCCCAAAGCAGGGGTAAATGGCTGCACTCTAATCTTCAAATATGAAAAGTGAAGAATATGGGCAGGTCTTCTCTTCAGTGGAAGTAAAGCCTTCTATAGAAAAGACCATTTATAAATATCATGGATTACTGATGCTATTCAAAAGTACTGGTTTGTTTCCAAATTAACCAATATGTAAGTAGACTCACTCTTTTCTCATTTAAATTCATTCTTTTTTAATCTTGGTTTGGATCCAGAGGCCTGATCTACTGTTTTTTATCCAACACTATGGTTGAATCCATATGGATCAATTATCATTATCCAGAGCATCGGGTTGTTCCTAAAGAGAGTCTCTCACACCTGAAAAATGAAACATGGAAATAGTCTCCTCAGATTGCAGATTTTTTCTAGCCTAGCTGGATCACCTCTGTGCAGTGGGGATGCTGGAGAGACAGAAGGGTGTTTGAACACTGGAAGGTTTTTTAGTTTGACCATCTCCATTTTCATGGGTGTTTGGGGAATGACTGCACTTTGCATGAGTGCCTGAGTCTGTGGGAACTGATGAATACTACAAAATATTGGACTATTCCTGGTGGAAACCCAGTCATCTGTTTGTGTTAGACTAGCCTTGTGTGTGTTTGTAGCACTGCTGACAGTGTCTTTCATGTCTAGGCAGCTGGGGAGACCTTGGGGGGGAAAAACATGGATTTAGCCCGTAGGAGATACTAGAACCCAACCACATATGATCGTTTCAATAAAGAATCCTATTTGTATTTGTTACTGCCCAAGAACATACCATAACCTGAACATCTTTTTTACCCTCCTGGGTAATGTCAATACAATCTTTGCACCCTCCAATGTTTCCTGTTACCGAGACACCTTGTTTCTGCATGCAGATAGCGAAGGTGCCAGGAGGTGGTCCTGCAAATTTGTGCTTTATTTGGTCCTAAAGTTTCCCAGCTGCACGCATCCAAGCTCAGCAAAGCACTGGTGACATATGGCTGGAGACATACTCCTAAACCAGCACTTGTTCTCTTCTCTTGCCTCTTTTGCGGGTGCTGAGTAGGGAAGATAGAGCCCATAAGTGAGAATGACAATGGACTAACTCAAGACGTAGCAGGCTTTGGAGCTGGGAACTGAAGAAGTTCAATAACAGCATGTGATAGACTACCTTGGTAGTACATGAAACGAGAAACAAAGCATGGAGACACTTTGATGTGCTACCAAAGCTTTGCAACACCTTCCCTGCTGAGTTAGCAAGAGTTTTAATTCGGTGAGTCTAGGCAATGGCATCAGCCCAGTGTAACCAAGCAGGCAGGAATCCAGAAGAGTGGCTTCTCTTCTCAGTTTCACCTGTGCAATTAGGAATTATGTCACTGAAGTCAGCAAGACAAGTAAATCTGCATAAGCAGAATGAAATTCAGAGTGAGTAAGATGCATTTGAAACAATTTGGTTCTGCTTTGGCTGAAGTGATGTGAAGGAAGAGCATAGTAAATTAATAACTAGCACCACAGAGGAAAATAGAAAAGGAAGTTAAGGGAAAGGACATCCCTAAGTATTTTCTTGCACTAAGATGATATATAAATATGTATAGACTTAATTAGGAGAAGGTTACTTGAAATCTCAGAGCCAGCTATCAGCTTCTCGCTTTCTCAAAATGTTTTGTTACAGACTACTATAAAAAAGGCATTTAATTAAAACAGTTTTATTCATCCAATCATGCAGGCGTTACAGTGAGACGCTGTTTCCAGGGCCTGGGTCTTTTTGTTCAAGTTAATGGAAAGTAATAATGTAATGGAAAAGGTTTCTCCTATGTTAATAGGCAATATTCATCCCATGTACCTTAGCATTGGTTTGTTCTGTTGTCTTTGCCCGGAGCCTAGCAGACTGCAAACACTTTATGAGATTTTGTCCCACAGTTTATGTGTGTAAAGGGAGGATTTTCCCAGGAACATTTTCAGTTGCAATGCCGTAGTTGCTTATATTGCTTACTTAGGATGCCCTAAGGATTTGCAGTCCTATGCTAATGTAATACATAAAGTAGAGTCACCTTGACTTCACATTTATCAGCTTATGCAAGTGCTAACCTTTTGCTGCACTGCAACAGAAATGTCATTCCTGTTCAGCCTCGAGATGACAAACAAACAGCTTCATTGTCAATAACAGATTTAGGAAGCTGGCTGGCTCAGTGGCTGATGCAGTGGCTTTGGGAGAGTAGTTCTTGTCAAACATTACACAAACTAGAGTGGGCAATCTTGGTGGGTTTTTTTCCCCCAGGGAGGGGTGGTGTTTGTTTGCTTGCTTGAGTGGTTTCACCTTTTTTAGGTTTTAAGTAAGGCATACTGGAGGTATCCTGAACTAGCTTTCATGGTTTCATGCCAGCTTTCCACGCACTATCTGCAGCGTTATCTGATGCAGTGTTTGCACTCATTTTGGGGCAGCTCGAACTGTAGGATCCTTGGCAGGACTGCAGTATCCCTAGAGCTATCACTGCCCCTCATTTTCTTTTATAGAGAGTTGAAGCCCAGAATGAAATTTAGGAAACATACAGATAACATTTGACTTTTTCAACCTGAAATGTCAGCCAAGTAACATTTGTGAAACTGGTATAGCCAGACACCAAGTGATAGTCACTTTGTAACAGCTTGGACCCTCCTGCTAAGGATTTACAAGAAGACTTGGTAGCTCACCTGAAATAGGGGAATTCTTGGAGGAGTCCAGCTTCTTTTACCCGGTGTGACTAGCTGAGAGGGGCACTGCTTTACCTGACCGAGCACATTGAGAGTGAACTTGAGTGCTGTTGTCATTAAAAGCATCACAGAAAACTCAAAGCACAAATAAAGGGAAACTGGCCAATAATCCTCACCCCCCCAAAAAAAATTTTTTTTTTCAAGGCAGAGAATATACCCTTAGAAAAACACTTTGCTTTTGCCAAGGGAAATAAGTCATCCATGACTGAGCGAGGGTGGACTGTTCTGTGATACCTCGGTGAGGAAAGAAAATCCAAAGTACAAGGAGGAAAAAGAAAGACTTTTCTGTGAAGATGCAGAAAGCATCTGCAGCTTCGGATCCCTCCGAATTGGATACTCCTAATAAATGCCACTTGGAGCCTCAAGGCCTGGCCTTGGGGAAAGGTGCATGGACTGTGGTGTTTTCCTTCCCATTGCAAGTCTGTGTGGGCAGGAGGCAAGCGGGCTTCATGCAGGCAAAGAGAACAACACAGACACAGCTAACTCAGGCTGTGATGCACAACAGTGTGCCAGGGTCAGCTGGGTCAGCTGCAAGAAGTACCTTTGTAGTAAAAGGTAGAGCTTGGAGCAAAAGCAGGACAGAGGGAAGCGATGTAGTCACCATACTGATACGGGTAGAGGCCAACACTTACAGCACTCCTCTTTATCATTCATCCACCCCATGGAAATACAGAGACAACCAGCAAGAAGAAAAACAATCTGTGTGTTCAAGTAATTAATTTCTAACAAACGCAAAAGAGGTCTTCACTGACAGCAAAATCCAGCTAAAAAAGAGGATGCAAAGGCTCCTCAGCATGCCTGAGGGCACAGGAAAGTGGGTGCTGAATCTAGCTTCCCACTTGAAAGCTGTGCTGTGCAGAGGTATTTGGTGGGCAGGGGATGAAAATCTCAGAGAAACAAGGACTGAGGGAAGATAGTCAGTCTACAAGTACTATAACATGAAACAAGAAGATACTTCTGGTCCATCATGGCACTTCAGAACACAGGGCCTCAGTAGGAAATGTAACCTCAGTATGTTGAGAAGAATTTGGCCTTAGTTCATCAGTGTAAAAAATTCATTGTTTTATTTATTTTTTCATGTCTATGCTAGCTGAAACTAGCTACTAAAGGCAAAACTCTTCTTTTGTTAGAGTTACAGAAAGGGACCTGAAAAATAAGGTGGTCTTGCAAAAGTTGTGGCCCTGAATACTTTCAATGAAGCCAAATTAAGTTCTGTCTGTAATTAAGCCAGTAGGGAGGGATGCAGGGTTATTCTAAAGAGCCAAAGAATTAATTTTAGATTTGTGACAAAGTACCCCCAAGCAAAATCAGGCTCAGGATTTTAATCAATCATGCAGTCCATCTAGGAGCAGCTCAGAATTTGAGGAAAGTCCCAATTTTCCCTTGCAGTGATGCATGTAACATATCATGTCTTCCATGGATACTCTTTTTGCAGTCATTTTTGGTATTCTGTTATGAAACTTGATTGTGGGTAATAAAATTTAATGGACAGTGTTCAGGAATGCTAACAGCTAATTAGATGAACAAAAAATGTGTGAAATAGGATTGTTACTAAATGTAGAGCTTGAAATTACAGAACTGTACATGGTCATTATGCCCATGCCCATTGAAAGTATACATTAAAAAAAATCCCCAGGTCTTCATTTAATATCTTTGTCAGTTGTTTGTTATACAAGCTGGGTTTAGCCTTTTGGTTATGTTGTTTAATCAGACACTTTATCTGCTTTATGTGTCTGGAAAGAGCAGCGCTGACAGTATCTTGAAAATGAGAGCTGTGCAGCAAGAGAAAATTATCAAAGCTGGAAGGAAGGCAAAAAATGAATTCTAGAAACAGAATACATTCCAGTAACAACAACCAAGACCAGGGCCTCTTGGTGTTCTTACTTGTAGCCACCAGTGATGCCATATACTCTAAAACCAAATGAGAGAAGCAAAGTGAAGCACCGGTCTGAAAAACTGCTTGCTCAAAGGTGCACCGGAAAGGCATTGGAAAAATCCCAAGTTTGGCATGTTGCTGGGATGTGGCTATCAGATCAAGTGCTGCTGTTAACACTTCAAACTAAGATCCTGATTCCATTTCAATGCTAGAGAACCTGTCAGGCCCCTCAAGGATTTTACCCACACTTTATTTTCCCACATTCCATGGAGTATACTTTATAACAGACATAGTAATGATGGGAGCCACCAGGCCCTTCACATAACTGACATGAGAAGCCGAAGTCAGAGCAGAGATGGGGACTAATCTCATTTCCCACACATTAATTCAGCTTGTTTTGCCATAGTCCTGATGATCTGTGAGACACTCTGCTGACGTGGTTATGCTGTTTCTGCAGTCATCCCAGAGGTTGTCCCCAGCCCTCCTGACAGTTTTGAAGGTTTGCAGAAAGCTAAGCCTCAGGTAGCTAGGCAGTGGGGATCTTAGCTTCATACTCATTTCTCCAGTCAATGTCTTTGACCTGCTTCTCTGGAAATAACTCTCAGAAGGGAGGATTACGTTTTGAACGCTGTGTTCACAGTAGGAGGTAGTTCAGAGACCAGAACTGGGGTCAGACTGAGCAAGCAAAAGGTGGAAGTGCCTCTCTGGTCTCTTCTCATTAAAGCAACATATGCAGGGTAAAATTGCATCTGAATGACATCTGGCATCTGCAGTAGTCCCTCCAACAGTTTGCATAGTTATTTAAATTCTCTATCTATGTGTTTCCTGTGTTTCAAGGAACACCTTGAGCATAGGTCCCTTTGTATTCACTTCTTCTACAAATTTTGTTCTTGCAGTCCCTTTTAAGTTGGGGCAAAATAGGTGAGAGTGTCCTCAAACATCACCCAAGCATGGAGGTAAGAGGGATAAATAACATGAAAAAGTAACTTTCCATCTCCTGTCTTGTATAAGGGCTAGAATGGCAATGAGTATTGGTACCTCAGTGGTTGTGCCCCAGAATTAGCCCCTCACTTGGATGAATGGGACTGTTCAAATCTCTCTGAACCTTTTGTTCCGTTCCCAGGCTCTCTGCTAAGTTCTGTAGCTAAATTAGCATCAGATACCCAAATTTTCAGAATTTCTTCACAGCCACCTATGATGGAAGCATTTGGATAAGAAATCAAGAGGGAAAAAAAGCAAGAGGAAGCCAAAAGAAAATGAAGACTTGTGAGAATAGTGCCTGTCAGAAGAGACTAGCAGTGTATCGTCACCGTACATCTGCTGCTCCAGTGCCTTGTTCGTGTGAAAACATCAGTATGGAAAACAGCTGTGCTAAACTGAAGCCTTGCTCTCCTCTACAGTCTTCCACATGTAGTTCAGCCACCAGTCAGTGGTTAATGTGTGAGCCTGGAGTGGAACGAAGTCCTTTATTGGCCCTGGGCTTCCTGTCAAAAGTTGGTAGTGCCTCCTGCTTTCCTTTATTTAGAAAATGGGGTGATGATAATCTCTATTTTGCGAGGAGCCCTAACCAGACGTGCAGTAAGCAAGGATTTGCAGGAGGAAGGTGCATAGGCCCAGGGCTTTAAAGAAAAAGGAAAGAAATTTGAAAATAGTGTCTGTCTGGTAAGATACACACTGTTTGCATTTCTGTCTGTAGCCACAGTTGTGACTGTGCTTAAATAAAGTTGTCTAGTGTGTAATATATTTTCTCAGCTGATTTTAAGCTCTGCATGGCAGTAATAGAGGTGTCTTGCAGTAGAGAATCTTCAGAAGGGCCTGGATGTAAGTAGGCATGTGCAGAAATGCGTTTCTCCTCTGCCAAAAGTGGTGTTACATCGGTGGCTCTTTTATCTGGTTGAGTCAAAGGAAACCGCTCACACTACGTGTGAACAAGGGTGTATGATATCTGGCTGGCATGATTTAATGGACTTACAAAACTGTCTTCATGGAGAATACCCAGTGATGTTTCTGCACTATGTTGACTGAGTGATAACACCCTTTTAGTTTTATAAATAGCGGAGCAGGCAGCTCTTAAAATGTGCAGCTGTGAGTCAGTGTACAAAATGCTAATGTTGTGCTGACCTGCCTGACACCGGAGCAAGGTACAGCCACATCCCTTGCTACACCTTGCTGGTTTTTTTCCAGCCAGGACAGGGGTTACAGAGGAGGTGGTACCGTGGCCTACAGAGAAGGTCTGGCACATCCAACTCAAGCAGCCAAGTCCATGGGCTACAAAACCCCATTTCTCCCCTCTCTGCCCTATACTTCAAATCTGCAAACTTTGGTTTAAAGTTAATGAGACTTTTAAACCTACAGAATTTGGGGCACTTTCTGTCTGGTTTCTGCATCAATGAAGTTCACTCAGTGACTCATACTCTTTACTTCACACCCTAGAGGCTAGAAACTTTTTTTTTCCCAGAACACATTCTCATGTAATTATTGAACTCCCAAAGCTCAGGGCTGAAAATAAACCCCAGCAAATGTGGCTAGACTCCCAAGGAAGTGACAAGCATGGCATGACTGTAATCTAGTATAGTTTAGTCGTGCAGACTGTGAACAGTTACGGGTTACGCAGAGCACACAACCCTGGGGAAAACAGCTCTCCTGGGGTGAAACAACTCCTTGATATGTTGCTGAGAGTAATACTGCTTACATGGCCTTCTTTCTCGAGTCCTGCTCAGCCCTGACTTTGTCATGTGGTTTATCCTCAATCTTAATGCCAGAGCACTTCCTTTCAGAGTGACTTTACAGATAGTGCATTGCTGCTCCATTGGCAGAGATCGGTATCTTGTAAGCCATCTGTACTGTAAGAAACAATGCTGTCTTGTCAGGGAGATGGTGAGAACGATATTCTACATGTTGTATATCTGCGATTTAGCAGCTCTGCAGAGACATTCAGGGAAGACAGACACATAAAAAGCACAGCTAAAGGTGCATCAGAATGCACATACAGGAAGAAACCCCAAGAATCCAAGAATAAAGATATTCTGCAGGTAGATGTTGTTTGGATAAATTAAGCAATTAGTCACCTTTCTTCTTTGCAGGTTTAATGCTCTCTATTCCTTTCGTGTGCAGTAGATCACAATTTTGATGTATGTCTACCATATTCTGACCTACATTTAATGTAGAAGCCAGGAAGACATAAAACAATTCTGCAAAGTGATGTTCAGGGAAAGAAGAGCAATGCATTAAAATTTTAGGTGCATGGGGAGGAGAGGCCACAGCTACTGCCTAGAAAGGATCACACATTGTCTCATGCTTCATTCCTTTGCCAGAAGTGTAAGTCTCCTGCCTGGCAGAAATATCTGAGAGATGCCCAAAGGACGGGAGGGGGACAGAGGTCTGTAGCACCCCAGTAGTTCCCAGCAGGTTCCAGACATCATTAACAAGGACTATCTGGAAGAGAGCAGAAGCAAAGAGCCTTCACAGAGCCTTAGAGGGGAGAAGAGATCACTATCAAGAGAGGAAAAAATAACTAGTAGAAATAACTGTGGTAATTACCACTTCTGAGGTGATTTTCATTAACCTGCAAGATCTTCCTCTCAGTAGAGATCAGACAGAAAAGAGGAAAGTGAAGCTGTGTCAAAAGAGACATGAGAGAGAGAAGGAGGGATAAAAGGGAGGACAGGGCATCCGCTCAAGAGAGCCTGGTGGAGAAGAAGTAATGTCCTGGACTGGTCTGTGAATCCAGCAGTGAAGGCAGACCCAGGGGCAAGGTATTTGTTAACTGTTTTCTTTTTAAAGTTTGCAAAACATGAGTATTTTAAATAGTTTATTCTTCATTAGCATAATTAAGAATACGCAAGTCTAAACTCACTGAAAACAGAATTAACAAATTAGCAGGTGCAGGGATTTGGAAGCAAGAGGTTTGGGAAAACAGAGCTTGCAAATGTCGGCATTAAGTAGAGCAGTGAAATTGTGCCAAGCCTTATTTATGGATTTGTGTATTTCCTTTGCATAGGCCCACTCCTGCAGCCAGAGGAATGCAGCTCACTTTAAATATGAACCCCCTGCAGTTATACTGTAGCTGAGCCTAAAACTGAGAGCATACGAAATAAATCCCTTCTGAAGAAAAACTGACGAGCCTCATCTCAGATCTTATATCTTGAAAGCCAAGATAACTTGAATGAACACTTAACTGAACAGGGAGGTAAACTGCAAAATTAAATCCAAAAGAAAATGGGATAAAATTTAAGAGTAATGTCTCAAAGAAAGAAAATAAAATAAATAAAAAACCCCAAAGCCAAACAGACAGCGTCATTGAGTTAGGCTGTGGACAAGAACTTAGGGAGGAAGGGGAGGAAGAAAAAACATCCTATGCCCACGTGAGAAGTTCCCCTTAGGTAGGCCAGGGGGCTGATTTCCAAGATAATGTCATGCAGATTTTTCAACATTTGAATGGGTAGCCCTGTGGAATATTTAAAAGAGCCTGTTTCCCTAGTAAGGAGGAACATTTCCATTTTTTATCGTAACTTCACGTGCAACTTTACCTGGGGCAGGACTATTGCCCCATCAAGGCATGGGCCCCAGAGGGACAAATCACTGCCTTGAGACTAGAAAAGGGTGCCAGAAGGCTTCCACTGCAGGACCATGGGACAGGACTCTGCAAACCAGACTTGAGCCCAAGGAAGAGAGACTGCAGTACTCCTGTTAACTGCAGTGGCTGCCCATAAGGTGAGCAGCAAATGTGGGCAGAGGCAAAGCTCCTGCTTGGCTCTCTTTATAGAGAAGGCAACAATAAGGTAGGGGAAGAGCATTTCATGTCCCCGTAAAGGGGATCAGTGACTCATCTACCCTGGAGGAATTCTGAGTCTACATTGCCCTGGCATTGTGCTTCTCTCAGTAGACACCAAGGGATCTGTTACACATATTAAGCTATACTTGTATGTATGTGTGTATGTGTATTTCTGGGCAATTCTGACCAACGATCACTTGCTGTCATGAGAGGATGAAGCAAGTCACTTCACTTCTGTTTGCTGCACATTTCCCATCCATACGATGAGAGGATGGATGCTCTCAGTCCTTTAAAATGTACTTGTAGATCTATGGTTGAAAAGCTATATAAGAGATGGTGATATTATTGTTGGTAGCCAAAGGGCACAATGTAAATAGGCAAAGATTACTCCTACACATCTCTGCCCCAAATCTCTGACTTTGTAAGAATGATCTGGTGGTTGAATAGTAAAGTTTTATATGGGAAACATTATTCAGGAACCTTATTAGGGAATTAATAGAAGCACATGTCTGTGTCCTATGCATTTGTTTACTAACAAGCAGTATAACAGTGTTATTCCTCTTCCACACTGTTTTATGGCTAAGCAGCATTTTTGTGTGTCTTAGAGTCACAAACTTAATTCTCTTGAGAACAACATTTCTCCATTTTAAATGAATGTGTTTTTATCTCCTCCAGCCTTTTTGTGGGTCTTAAAAAACTGTCCAGTTTGCAGTTGGAGGCTCTTTCCTGAGCTATCTTAATGAACTAGGATTTGGCTTTGCTTCTTTACTTTATCTGCAGACTATTCTGTTTATTATCATTGTCAGGGGAAGCTCCCTCCCACTTTCTTTCTATGGAGATTTCTCTTTTCTTTTTTTTTGTATGACATTTCTACCTCCCCATAAAATACCCTCTTTACTGCACAGCCGAGGCAGTCATTTTGTCAAGAGACTGTCTCAACAGAAGTGGCAGTGAAGGATGGTAGGACATTGTGCAAAACCACAACAGAGATAAACTGCGACTGCACTGTCATTGCAATCTGTAATGCTCAGTCTCCATCATTTTAAAATGATACATTTAGCGAGACCTTTTTCTTTTAGAAATGTGTCCCCCTCTCAACCCTACAACTATCCAGGTGCCTCAGACTACAGGATTTGCTGGCGAGGTGTGCCTGAACCATCCAGGGTCCAATGTGGTGGAGAAGCTGCAGGAGAGGGACCTGTGCCCCACATCAGTCGGTGCTCATGAAGGAGAGGTAATACCCCCATGTCAAGTTGTGCTGCATTCAAATCAGTCACCCGCTGATTAGTCTAAGTACTTCAAATATTTGGATTTTTCACAATTTTATTCCTCTGCCTGGAAGCCCCTAGGAAATCAATCTTTCTCCTGTGAAGGTTTTAGAAAGGAGAGATATCTGAAAGCTTTTTCCCTTTCCACAGAGCACAGGTACACAAGCATCACTGCCAGGCACTAGCACCCTCACGGGAGCAGGACAGCTGCTCCTTGCCCATTGGGAGCTCTCTTTTGGGTCCCATTTGTGCAAATGACTGTGATCATGACAGAGTGATGTTCTCCCTGCCCTTGGGACACAGATTCCTTGTGTTCCTGTCCCCAGTGTTCTGTAGCTGCAGGGAATTTGGCTTGTAATCCCTCCATATTTACCATACTTTGGAAATGAACTCAAGAAAGCAGTATTCATGGGTCTTGGCCTTTTTCACCTCCATGTGGGTGAACATTGTCTAAAACAGCCTTTCTGTGCAATTGGGAAACATTTCTGTGAGAGCTGAACACGTGATTTACTCTCTTCCTTCCAAGAACCTCCATTTTGGTTTGAATGACAAAATTAAGAACAAAACTAAAAGGAGATCTAGAGTTAGTAGTGCATCCCCAGAGACTGTCAGTGTAGGGGGCTGCAGGTGATGGCTGCTGCAGACACTGGGTATTGACTGTATTTTTACACAAGTACCAGTGAAAACAGTTTCAGCAGAGCTTGTTCAGAAATGGTAACTGATAGCCATTAATAAATCCACCCATTACTGAGATAAGAAGCAGAGCTTAAACAACTGTCACTGCTAGTTGTTTATAGCTTGCTGCATCTGCCCTTTCCTCGTCCTGGCAACTGTGTGTGCCATGATCTTGCATTTCCCTTTTGCGACTGGGTGGTTTACTCACACTGTCAGCCAGGCTGAGGCAGGTCTAACAGTCCTACTGCCATCAGCTCTCCTAGAGATGATGGTCACAGATTATTGTGTTAATTGAAGAAACGACTACAACACTCATTGAGCGAGAGTGGGAACAGGCAAAAAAAATCTCTTCTTCAATAGCTACAGCAGCTAGAGATTACAAGCAGCAGGCACAGAAACTGTGGACATAGAGCCCAGAGATGATAATGATGCTGTGCCACATTAGTGCTGCATTAGCAGATAAGACAACAGGGCGGCTTGCTTGACAGTATTTCTCAGTTCAGTTGACATCTCTTTTTTGTTATTAGATGGTGGAAAATGAATAGATAGCCCATCTCAAAAGAGTAGGGCACAGAGCAATGACGTCAGGCAGACAAAATAAGCATTCTATTCTGTCTGCATTTTCAAAGATACATACTGTGAATATATTCTAGGGCTTTTTTTTTTTTAAGCTCCTCACAACAGTAGATTTTTATTTACACCTGTGTGATGGCAGTGTGCAAAGAAGTGGGAAAATTACAAACTGTAAATAGTTCATTGTAATAGTAGTTAAAAAGCATGTGCTGCAGCTGTTTCATCATGAGGAACTAATTTTAGTAGTCCAAACTGATTTTTTTATTGAGGTAATACTCAAATATTCCAGGAATGGGTCAACACTTGCCCCGCCTCTATCTGCCTCCCCAACAGGAGCTTTGAAATTGGCTCTACACCACAGTTTTTTTCTGTCATCCTTTCCCTTAAGACATGCTGGAAGCTGTGTGTTGCTTTCAGGACAGATGAAACTAAATCTGGGCTACCTAGACTCCGCAGAGACCATATTGACAGCTGGATGGACAAGGATGTTGCTTGTCCTGAACCCAGGGGTGGCCAGTGTTCTGCATGGCTGCTTTGGCTGTTTGCAGATCACCATGGCAAAGGGTAGCTATCCTGATCATTATTGTCCAGACACCAGAGAAAGTACTCTGAAGTCAAGCATATTAGCAACTTTCCTGGAATGCAAACACTATACATGTGTGCAAAGAATGAATTTACTGTCTGATAAATTCAGGAAAGGTTGTTATCAGCTTTTGCTGTCGTTTCCCAAGGAAGGGTCCTGCTTGTTTTTGAATTAATTTGCAGATTATAAGGCTGAGCAGCCTCATACCAGCTTGCTCACAGGCTGTAACTGATTCTGGTTTAAAGCCATATGTCTAGGGCTTGTCCAGATTAATACGAAATGCTGCAACTGCTCTTCAACTGGGCTGAAGCTAATGAAGCTGATGAAGGTTGTAACACAAACTGGGGGTTTCCTAATTCTCTGGTGACTTTCACCCTTAAATGATTCCAGTACATCCTGTTCAGGCAAGAGGCCTAAAGAGTCATGTGCAATGGAGGAGTAGGTAACAGAAATATGCTGAGCTGAGCCAGGTGAGTACAAATCTTTTTCCTCTGTGGCAAAGCAGAGTCTCCCACAGAAGTGTTTTCCCATGCACTGTTAAAACTCGGGGCATTACTTACTTGGATGGGTTAAGCAGCCTGCCCACAATAGTGACTGTGTATCGACTGAAATGTTGTTATGCTGTGTGTTTTAAAATACATATTTGAGGAGTTTCTCAACTTGAGAAAAAAATAGCTTATTTAAGTCAAAGATGTACAAAACTTAAATATCTGCACCACACATTTTTGAAATATAGCTTTGCTGAAGAGAATGTCAAGCTCAGCAGGTAGAGATGGAAGACAGAAAACTATTGAAGCTGAAACAGAGAAGAATCTCTTTTCTGGCTTGCTACAGGTGGCAAATCAGTGGTAGCCCACCTCTGCAGCTTTTTGGGAACATCCTGGTCGTGTGAAGCAATGGTCTGCTCCTGTCCCCAGCATCATGAAGGACTCAAGTGCTGAAGCAGTAGGTTCGACAGAGAAAGCTAGCAGGAATAGAAACAGATTGATAGTTGGTTTGAAGAAGAAAACGAGGAGTATTGAACACCTCACCTCTTTAAATGGTTAGGCTTGTGATGTGAGTTCTTCTCTATGGCCAGGTCAGTCTCAATGTGAAGAAGGACTTGTGTGCTGGCTGACTAGTCAGTTTTGTTTCCAACTACAGCAGTTACATATAACAAGTGCAAAAGTCTTTTCCTGCAGATTTTTCTTTCTTACATCTGCAGCTGAGTATGGTTATAATGGAACTTGCCACCTCTACAAAATTAAATTTTCCATCCTGAATACCAACCTTGGCTACCACCTAGCTGATTTGGATTCTGCAGAGATATGGCAAGGTAGAGCCTTGCATCTACAAACCCCCCTGTGAAACCCATGGGGTGTTTCAGCCCTGTGGAGCTCAGCCTGACACCAAGGCCAGTATCATCGTGTTATTCTAGGTTCTGCTGCTCTAGCCATCACTAGAACATGGGAGGCACCTTCAGCTATTCACCAAGACAACATGATTCACATCTGCTACATGATGGCTTTTAAGTTCTCCCTGTGGGTTTAAGTATATATGGTAGTGTGTCATGATTTGTTATTTTTCTTTGAAATATGCATGTAGCTGTGCTCCTTGGCTTGAGAAGGCAAGGTCAAACCAAGTGCTTTGCACGTGGAATGGAACACGGTAGATTTTGCAATGTTCCTTACTTCCTGTGCAAGTTTGTGCTACAGAGTCATACTGGCTCTCAATAAGTCTGTGTCCAGCAGAGAGGTTTATCTTGTAGAAAACTCAGCTGTGCCAAGATTTCCGTCCTCCAGCATTAGGTGGCCTTGCAGATGTCCTGGGCTGACATGATTGAGCACCCTAAAGCCAAGAGACCGAGAACTGAGTTCAATTCCTAAGTTTTAGTTAGGAATACTGATTGCTCAGAGAAGGACAGGTACTTTCTTAAGTGCAACCGTATCTCAAAGCATACCACATACACATTAGCTTCTGTAATATTTTTATAAATACATATATATTTATATATATATATACACACCCATATGTGGTTGGTCATGACTCATCGATTGATTATGCAGTGGAAGAGAATTATATTAGAGAGTTGGCCTTTCCAAATCAAATATATATATCTTTGATAATTGTCAACCTCTTCAGGAAGTTAAGAATTGCAGCTGGGACTTGAGTCAAATTATGACATTTGAGTTACTGGCAAATAATTTTCCTTTGGCTTCTGTAAATTCATAATCAGAAGTTTGAGGTTGTCTTCTTTTATAAAAGCTTCTTAGATTAGAAGGTTACATGCAGTACCCCAGTGACTAGAGGTATTCTTAACTATGCCTGAAGTGATGATGAGTGAAAAACGTTCTAAGAATTTTTCTCAGCATCTTCTCAGGACGTAGCCTCCAATGTGAATCACGAACCACTGTAACTTTGCATTTTTATCACACACTCTATTAGTGCTCTCCCTTTCACTCATCTTGGGCAATGAAACTAGATTAGTCATCTCCAATTTTATTAGCTGTCGGTTTCTCATTTTTGTGTTGTACTGCAATCCTGCAAGTTTTGGAAAGAACTTATTCCAGGGGAGTGATATATCTTGTATAACTTATGAACTGAACATAAACTTCCTGAGATCATGGGACCTTTGCTAAAGCGAATTTACACAGCCATATACACCAGAAAGTCATTGCAATTTTATAATTTTAAAATACTTCTGAGATTGGACATTTATTCAGTAGTGGCACTTTTTGCATTTAAAAGCATCAAGAAAAAATTCTGCTTCTGGCCAAAACAGAATGATGAGTATGATGTAGAGACATCATGAGAAGCAGAGAGACTTAGAGTTGCAATCTGGTTCCCACTGAACTCCATGGAAAAATCAATTTTCTGGAACAAGAGGGTACCGTTGCAGAAGAAAAGGAATTGCAGAATGTTACAAAGTCAGTTTTATTTCTTCAAACTGTGGGAGGTATAAGCTCAGTCAGGCATTGTTAGTAAATAAGATCTAGAGCACTTAAAAGAAGGATCCAATCTCAAATTCAATTGGTCCATTAACTACATGTAATATTATTTACCTAAGTGGCCCTTCTGGACTATTTCATAACTCAGGTTTATAACCTTTTTTAAAAAGATCGATATAGCTGAGTGCACAGCCTCTGAGCATGATGAAAGAATCAGGCCATTTTAGCAGTTATGATCCATGATTTCCAGACCTGAAGTCCAGATTAGAAATGCAAAACGAGGCAAATACTCTCCCTGAAATACTAAAAAATAAAAATAGCCTTGAAGAGAAGAATGGAGAGAAGCAGCGAAGTAAGATGTGTTGCAGGAGATCAGTTCTTTTATGGGGCTGATACAACTAGAAAATAGAGGCAGGTTTTCCAGGACATAAACCCTTCTGCAGATCTGAGAAAGAAGATGTAGCAACATTTAAAGCCACACACACAGCTTAGCCAACATGCGTCAGAGTGAGTCTCCGGTAGGAGGGAACAACCAACCGCTCTATTTGCAACTTGGCAGATGCAGGGTTTTGTTGTCTGCTGTAACGTCTGATCCGAGTTGGCTTGTTGCACTGAGTCCCATCAAGTTGGAAAGGTACTTCTTGTCTATTGATCTTGTGTTCAAGACCCAGTATTTGATTTGTTCTTTAGGTAGTCAGGTGCTCACATCAGCTGAGAGTGATGAGCTGCTGCATCTAAATTCAAGACCCCTACAAGTCTCTTCTTGCTTCCATTACACAGGGAGCTCAGCAGTCAGGAGCAACGGTGCTTTTCCACCTCTTAATCATCGTCGTGAAAAGTCAAATGATGACAAAAGCAAATAAAAACCAGGAAGGCCCTATTTTGTAATGGGCCTGGTGGCTACATGGATGTAAACTGGCACTGGCTCCCACCCTGTCGGTTGTACTCATCCCATTTCATACAGGGTATTCTGATTCCTCTGAGACAGTGGCATGTGAGAGTGTGTCGTGTGTGCAAATTGGGAAACAAGGGGTGATTCAATTGCCAACACATCCTAAATAAATTTGTAGAGAAAACTTGTGGAGTTTTTAGTGGCAAAAGGCAGTGCTGCGAAGTGACCTTTGCCTGTCTGTCTTCATTAACGATGTCTCTAACTAACGGCTGCTATTTCAGTGCTGCTTCCCTGCTTTTCTTTATCCTTCCTCTCTCCTCGCTGATTCTTACATGTCGCTCAGGCTGCCCCCCTTGCCCTTTCTCATGCTGCCAGGCATCACTCTAAACTTTGGGCAATTTTCATGATGTTCTCTCTCCAACAAGAAATATTAGAAAGGAAAACTAGTTTTTGTTCTTTCTATTGTCTCTTCCTCCTTGGTGCTGAAGTGATCTCTGGTTCTCCTGGGTGTAATACATCAGTGTGATGAACTTAGTATCAAGTTGTGATAGAGGGTGGGAGACACACAAGAGTGTTGAGGACAATGCAGTAGTGTCTGTAGAGGGTGCTGACTGTAGGTTTCAGACAGATGGCGACTTCGTAGGTTTCAGCAAAAGCCATTGTTTGCAGCCCTCCACTGAAGTAATACCATTCACTTGTGATTGTAACATGTCCATCCTGGGAGTCTAGTCCAAAAGCAGGCAGCAGAAGGACCCAACAAACTCATCTGTGGCAGCTATGATGCCATTTCACTCTTCTCAGTGAAAATGGTGGCCCTGTTGGTGAAGGGAATACATATGTCTAGACTGAGTGTTGGAAGATGCAGGGAAATTTTTGCAGGGATAGCAAAAATACTTTGTGTTATTAAACAAAGTAACGTGGCTGGAAATCTTCCTTCCCCAAATCAGACAAGCGATTTCAGCCAGGTATGGCTGCTTTTTATGGGCTAAAGCTCTAATTTCTATGCCAGGCAATGCAGAAGTGGTATCAGGCTGAACCAACTTGAAGATTTGGACTAAGAGTTCAGGGAGAAGGGTCACCCAGCTGGAGAGAGAGAGGTGATAGAGTCTAAATTGAGTGATAAGTCCTCTTCCCTTTATCTTGTGTAGTTTGTTACGTGGTTCTTTCAGTTTTTCTGTACCTGTTTGTGCTGCGGGTATCACCGTTACATTAGCCAGTCACTGGACATTGTCTGATGCATCTGCAATCAGGCATAGACTTGAAAAAATTTTCCTCGCCCCAAATATTAACTCAAGTAGCATAAAATGCCTCTCTGTGAAGAGAATTCATATGGAAAATGTGCATTTTCAGGCTCTCTGCACAGACTCCAAAATTTTAATGTGACCGTGTTTCTATTTTTGCTACCTTTCAAGTACTTCATTGTTTCCTCTATCTAGGCACCTTTGAATTGCCTAGCCCTTTTCTTACCTGGATTTCATCAATGTTTTTGTCATTTTTTAACTGTTGAGCAGGAAACATTACCACTCTGGGACAAAGAAGTGGTCTAGGGTCTACCAGCATTGCGTGTTTCTTTCATCAAGAGATTCTGCCTCCAGGAGATTGGTGGCGTTGGGAAGCAAGAGCTATAGAGCAGTGATCCTTGGGCTCATTCATTCTATCCACGTGTTTGACTGATATTCTATTAGCCAGTTTTGGAAGAGAAGGACATTAGGTTTGGAAGGTCCATCTGTAATTGTGCTGGATCTCAGCCTGGGGGTGGCTCAGCAGCTAAAGGTTTTGCTGAAATCTTCCCTGTAATCTAGATAGATAGGTATTTATTTTGATACTGCATGCTATCATTTCCAAGCCCAGTCAGCAGTATGCACTTGTTGAGCTGTGCAGATGATGGCATGACAATAATTCAGTGCAAATCATTCATTTCATTTCCTTTTTGGTTTTATTGCAGCTTCTTAAGTGCTCGAAGTATTAACAAAATGCTTTCTTGGACTGGGCTTGTAGTGGGAAATGAGATCTCACTGAGAAGTTAAGATATCTGAAGCTTTCTTTTCTTTCTACAAAATTGTTGGAAAGGAAAGGGCTCCAATTCTGGCATGATGTTTCATAAGGTGACATTTGTTATAACTCATTGCAAATGTTACTCACCATCTACAAAACATTCAATTAAACTGAAGGGCAGTGAAAAATATCCACTTCCACTTTAGTAGCTGCACTTGTCACCAGAATCTCTCAGGTTTTTTTGAGCCAACAGATTCTGCCCTGGAGACCTCCACGCAGTCACTACTGTCCTCTGTTACCAGTCCCACCTGTTGGTGTTCCCTGCTCTCCTGAGCTGGATTGTCACATGAGGACAAAATTTCCATTCCCATTTGGGCTTATCCTTACTTTCCCAAAGATCGCTTTGGTCATTACTTGTGATCAGACCTGTTCTACATCCTTTTATGTCTTGTCAGTATTTCGGTGAGAATTGGCTGGAGCCCACAGGGATAACATTTTCAAAAACAAAATCTGAAAAATGACCCATGATCCGATCAGCATAGTTGGTTATATGTCTAGTTTCTTGAGACTTCAAGGTCCTAAGTCACTCAAGATTGTTCCTTAGTTCTGGAAGTTTTAGTGGCATAACATCACCAATATATTTGTGATAGTTTCTATCCAGATCATAGATCCTTTTGCCTCTAAGGCTTTTGTGCGTGCCTTCAGGTTGAAGCATATGCGCAGAAAGCTGTAACTCTGGAAATATAGCAAACAAAAACTTTTCTCATACTTGTAGGAAACTGGGATACTAAGAGAGGACAGTTTTTGAGATGCCAAAACTCGTTGTTACAGCTCTCTGGCTCCCCAGGAAATTCGCAGATGTAACTTTGCTATGTGCTACAACCACCCACTATTTTGCAGTGTCAGCTGGGCTGGGGCTCAGATCCACCCACTCCCGCTGCACTGGGCCCATTACACTGGAGCTGAAGGCAAAATGCAAATTGGGCCTGCTGAACACGGCTGCCTTATGGCATGCAGTGGGACGGTAAAAAAAGAACCCAGGGTGTCTCACTCCCATTTCGGCACCTGAACGACAAGATCCTCTTTCTCATTACCACTTTATCAAAACTTCTTCTTTCCCCTGGATAGGGCACTAAAATGGAACAAAACTCTGGCTAATTTGCTGCAGGAAACCATTGAGCTTTGGGCAAGAAGATGGAATAAGTCATCCAATTAGTTATAACTGCAAGTGTCTCCTAGTCCTGATTCGGTGTGGTTTATTGATGCCAGAGGTAGATAAGCATAGCTCCTTTTTTCCTTACGTGTGAATACCTATCCGGCCCGTGTTTCCTACGACTTCAGTCACCTGCTAGGTTCTTCAAGCTGTGGGAAGGAAAAGTAATTCATTCAGTTCCCAACACTTGTTCCAGAGAAGGATTTACTTCTCATTTTCGTAGGCCATAAACCACATCACTGCCTCTGGAGAGCAAGGGTGCTGGCTTTCTACATCAGCCTGTTTTCAGGTCCTATTTATAAATGAAGAGAGTGAGAAGAGACGTTTAAAAACATGCAAGCTTCAAAAATAAAACAGTGACCTAGTCAAAGAGTAAACATTAGAGAAAAATGAGAACCTATTTTAAGAGGTGGAAGCAGAGAAGAAGTAGCAAAACCGATCAAAATAAATCTTATTGCTGTAAATAGGAGGGTGTAAATCAGTAGCTCCCATCACCAACAGTTCAGAGATGCTGAGGACTTGGCACAGCAGTGAGAAAGGAGGGAAGTGAAAAATACATTGGGCGGGAAATAAAGCAATGATGAGAAATCCACCTATTTGCACGTGCGATAGATTATCCACAAACAGTATGATCATGCTTCTGACTAGATAAAAGAAATCAATGGCACAGTGTTTAAACCAGACTTAGAAATATACTGAGTGTCTGTCGTTCGGTGTACCTCTTCTGACCAGTAGTGTGACCTTTATGTTTTCAGATACCCTTTTCCTGTAGGGTTACTTAGGGGGTGTTACAGTCACTGTGTTGAGAATAGAACAGCTGTAAAAAGCATTGGAAGTTTTTACCACGATGGACTTTTGGAAATTTTGTCCCCTGTGAGGAACAGATTGCTTGTCTCTTTTGTCACTTACACATGCTGCTTCTTCCCCCACAGGTTGCCCGGTCACTATGAACAATGGCCCAGCTATACTACAAAAAGGTAAACTATTCACCGTACAGAGACCGGATCCCATTACAGATCGTGCGAGCAGAGGCAGAGCTCTCAGCAGAAGAGAAGGCCTACCTCAGCGCTGTGGAGAAGGGGGACTATGCCAGCGTGAAACATGCCTTACAAGAGGCAGAGATCTACTACAACATCAACATTAACTGTATGGATCCTCTCGGTCGCAGTGCCCTTTTAATAGCCATAGAGAATGAAAATCTGGAGATCATGGAGTTGCTTTTGAGCCACAGTGTGTACGTGGGAGATGCTTTGCTGTATGCAATACGGAAAGAGGTGGTGGGAGCTGTGGAGCTGCTGCTGAATTACAGGAAGCCAAGTGGTGAAAAACAGGTCAGTCCAGTGTTCCAGCTCAGTTTTAAGCTATTATTCTGCATTAGCAAAGTGGTACTGCACAGAGAGGTGCTGTGCAGGAGTCATAAAACAAAATTCTTAATGTAGATCCATTGCTTTAAATGCCCAGAGCAGGCGTGGGCAGTCCTGTTTGGATGATAACTTTCCGGTCTGAGCAAACCTGTTCTGCCTGACTTTAATACTCAGCATTTTCAATTTCACTCAGTGTTCTTTTCAGTCTTACAGAGCTTGTGAACGTACTGATTTATAGTTTGATTTATATATGTGTACTTTGTAAAGGAATTTGGGGCTGTTTGAAATTATATTACAATCTATAAATGTGAACTATTGCCATGCTGTTGTACTGATATTAAGTGGGATTGCTTTTCCTAAGTAAATCCTGAAAACACACCAGCTTATAAATAACTGTAAGCAAGCAAATAGTCTGCTAGGTTTCAGTACTTGGCCATAGTGCAGACATATCGTCTGTGTCTCCATCTCCAGAGAGCTCTAGTTCAGAAATGCTGAGGCAGTACATAGTGTTATGGCGTGAGCTAAGCTGCTGTATATCTCAGTAATGAACAGCTATGACTTGTAGGAAGGATCCTGAGGTACAAAGCCATCGGTGCGTTACATAAGGATTTTTGTGAAAACTCACAAAGTCTGAATCCTGTCACTTCCAATGTCACACTGTTCCTAATTTTTTTTTTTTTACTTCTTTTCATTTGCAAGTACTACTGACTATAACTCAAATAGTTTATATACATTGCTGACCACTGATAATTTTTGCATGTTCACTGCTTAGAAAGGAACGTTCAAATCTTGGATAATGCTTTTAAACCAAGCCTCATTTTTGAAGTCTACTGAAACACATCCGTCTGTGTGGGAAGGAAGAAAATGATTAATACTATTCAATCATAGAAGAAAATGTTTTCAATGGGTAGACCCCTTAGTACATAGGTTTTCAATAATAATTTTATGTAGCCAAAGTAAACAGTAAGGATCAACTCTGGCAACATTCTGGAGTGCTCAACTTAATGCTTAGAAACAGCAGCATTCTATGTGCTGTAGCTGTGTGGTTTAAGCACTGGAGAGATGAAGAATCTGTTCTATCAGATCTAAAAACTGAGAAGTTCGAAAGGTTTTAGTCTGACAGGGAGACAAGGAGAAAGGATGAAGAGGTTGGGTGGCAGAGATGTTTGTGTCCTGTTATTAAGTGAACGCAGACAGCCATTATTCTGCAAAATATAAGTAGCAAAATATGGAGCATACATGGAGAATGAGCCATTTTTTTCTTGGTCTTCTAGGAAGTTTGACTGTAGTATAGGCCAACAGGACAAAAACTACAATAGAAGAGAAGGGGTTTTTTTAACTAGCATGAGGAACTGCGGGTAATTATTGCACAGGTTTCTCCTGAAATGCCATGGAAAGCAAGTGGTGGGATTCGCATGGTTTTCTAGAAGATCTCTTGAATACCAGAGCTTGTGTCCACTCAAATTCACAGCCTTGCTGGCTTAACTGGACAGAGGTCCATGAAATAAGGGTGATTTATTAGAGCTGAAATTTTGCTCCAACATCTCTCATTCAGCAATGCATTTTGTAGTAGGTCTGTTTCATTTTTCTTTATCTCTATCCTTCTATAGCTAAGTTTGCATCTGCTAGGAAGTTTAAAACTTGAAGGAGAACATGTGTGTGGGAGAAGAGATGCAGTGCCAGTTTCAGCTTTATTTACAATGTTTGTTACAAGAGCAGATTTCATCAGTACATTTTAGACTGGTACTGGCTTGATACAAAATCCTATGTACAAACTAGGATTAGCTTTCCTAGCTGTGGTTCAGGCACTTCTGTAGGCTGCAGGAAGTGTTTGCCAGTAGAGGGCTGCAGTACTGGAGTTCCATTTCAGCAGTTTCACTGATTGTTAATGCCTTGACAGTAATTAATATTTATTTTATGTATAGTGATATAACATTATATGGAAATAAGTGCTTACTTAAGCAACAAAGTTGGTTAGCTTGTCAAATCACAACACTAAGATAGAAGGGGTTCCTGATGGTAGTTCCACAGCAGTATCGATATATGTTCAGTAATTATCTTTGATGAATTCTGTCTCAGAAAGTCCTTTGGGAATCCTATGCTTAATTGCTTTCATAAAAAGCACCTGATAAATCAGATTAACACAGCCCTAATCAGCTGCTTGTATGTTCTAAATAATACAGAAAACCTGCTTTTTCTGGTTGAGTAGTAACAAAACTTCACACTGTATGGAACAGCTTCTGTTTGGCTGAGAAATTTCTAAGATAGTGTCACAGCAGTTCTTATTTATAAGGTTACGTATAACCTATTCATTAAATGTACACAAGGTTCCATTTGCCTGAACAAACCTGTGTGAAGGCAGCTTCTTGGCTCACGTGTAGCAGCCGGATTCCAATTAGGGGCTGTCTGTCTTTGCTGCACTCTGGGCAAAGGTGCAGGAGCATAATCTTCTCATTACTCTCTCTTAAATGTTCAATACATCACTTTCATTCATCTGAGTCTGGGGCCTGTGACAACCTTTTAGTTCCCATTTTTCTGCTGTCTGCTCTGAGAGGTTATTATTTGACTCTGTACCAAAGTCTTGTTTCTCTAACTGCCAGGCATGAAGAGCTGTTCCTATTTGCGTCTGTTCACATCAGCTCAGCTAATTGTTTGCATCTCAAAAGCAGCTGAGTAACATCATTCAGCATAGTCCTTTTTATGGGCGTGTATCTTAGCTCATTCCACAACCTTATCATCATACCACAATCCTGACTGAAAATGTTACAGGTTTCATTGTGCCAGCCTCATGGAGTTACAGTGACTGTGTCTAATTAGCAAAAGATATACCCAACACAAGGTAGAGAACCGTGGCCCCTTGCAGAGTTGGCCTGCAAAGCAGTGTCGCTCACCAGCCACAGTCTCTAAAAGGTGATGTGTTCCGAACACTCCGTACCTCTCTCTTGAGAGCTGCCCAAGGGGAAGAGCTCTGCTTTTCCCCTGTATGTTGACCTTTCTAAGGAGCAGAAGTAAAAAAACTTTGAAATATAAGAAGTGACCTTTGTTGTATTCCTTATGTAAGAGAATCATGGTCTCATTTGTGATGTAAAGGACAGGGAGAAATGGATGAGGAGATTGGGTGGCAGAGATGTTTGTGTCCTGTTATTAAGTGAACGCAGACAGCCGTTATTCTGCAAATCTTTGCTAGACTGCTGTTTAAGCACCATTTACTGAAAATACCATGACAATGGCAGGGGTAAGTCATAGCCAGTAACTATAACAACACGCTTCTCCTACACTGCAACCGTGCGTGTAAGGGGGGTCTCGGGAGAGGAAGAAATTACTCTGTTTACATGTGGAGCGTATGAGAGTCAGGAGCATGAACCACCTCTCTCTAAAGGCTGCTACAAAGCACATGATAGATGAGTATGCTGAGCAGTGATGTGTTTGAGTAGATGTATTTCCTTTTAGGTTTACCTCCAAGCACGGTTCACAGGCTATTTTAAGAACTTAACATTTCTCCTCAAATCTGTTCTGCCCAGTCCTGACAACTTACATGGCTTTGTGTACTGCTCTGTGCATCCGATAAAGCTGAGGAGAAGACTTCACCAGTTATAGCCAGCATAACAATATTGCTAATTAAAATTAAGCTATTTTTAAAGATACTGTCACCTATGGGAGATTTGGGGTTCAGTGAGAGAGTCATCATGATGCAAGTATCTTACTTTTGATACCAAGGGAGGAACATAGAGGTGTGCTGGTGTGCTTCACTCCCAGGAAAGACTAAAACCCTTTAAAGGACCCATTCTCGTCTTCAGATCAGAGCTAACCTCTCCTAAAACATGCTATACCATGCTCTGAAGTGCACTCTCACTTTTTTTTTTTCACTGTCAGTGTGCAAGTGTGGTCCAGAGTGCAACAGAAGATGCCCATGTGCAGAGCATGTGGTGCTGCGGGCTGCAACAGCCCTGTCCACCCACTCCAGCAGAGGTGGGAGCTTTGCTGGCCTCAAGGGAACATGGTCTGGGCCTGGCACAGCACTAAGAGAGGAATTCTCAAGGAAATAAAGGAAAATTCAATTATTTACTCAGAATAGATTAAGTAACAAAAGGGCTTCTCTAGTTCTGTGATTTTTACAAGTTCACTTGTTATTTCCAAAAATTACTTAATTTACTCCCATTAATCCTCTACGCTTTTTTTTTTTTTTCTTAAACCATAATTCTCTTTGGCCAGTCACTTTGTATTGCTGATTGGTCACTTAAATTGTAAGATAATTTATTTTTCCCTAAATAGATGACAGACATTTGGAAAGCAAAGCAGCCTATTCATGAATATTAAGAGGAACAACGAAACAAACTAATATTCATGGAACCTGAAGGGTATACAAGTGTTGCTTTTCCTGTGGAGATTTGTAGTCAGTGAATATGTATTCTCCAAGAAATAAAAGTGATCCTAATCTGGTGCTGTGATAGCTATTGTTTGGTTTTCAGGACAGTGAAGAGGCTGATACTTTACTGCACTGAGGCAGAGGAGTAGTATTTGCGTACTGCAGACTGCTTGGCATGGCAATCCATAGTCTGGTCTCCCAAACAATGAGTGTCATGTTATTTAAATAAGACGACAAACTACTGAATAATCATCAGGAAGAGTGGGGCTAGGATACAAATAGTGGAAAACAGCACACACAGGTGCAGTATTGACTTTGGCCCAGGCTTACTGAATCAGGTGGCTCATATCTTTTGGGGTAGGAATGGTAAACTGCAAAGTTGTCTGTGCATAGGACAGGTCCAGTACATACAATGGCAAAAGACTTTTTGTACTATTCTACAGGTACATGTCAAAAACCAGAGATCTGGCTGGGGTCTTGTGGGATTAGGATTAACAGGGAAATTACTTCTTTCACGTTTTTTGATTCAGTATTACATAGAAGCAAGGGAGAGTGTATATGAAGCCTGTTGAGCAAATTCCCTTTTCCGGTAAAATCTTTTGTCTCCCACCGTATTCTGATCTGTGAGTTTTGGTTGTTTTTTTCCCTGAAAGTCACATCAGAAACTTTTTTACTGTACAAACATCAGTACAGTGCGCTATGTTTTCAGCCAGGCTGTAGTCTGCAGGTACCTAAACTGCACCAGCAAAGAGTAGGAAATATATGTCTGAAAATTTTCATTTTCCTACACATTTGATTCACTTTCAATTTACCATTAGTAGCAGTTGTATTTCTGGATGTTTTGAAGCCTGCTGAAATCAGTACAGATTTTCCCTTTGACTCCAGACGAGGTCTTCAGGGGCATTTTCTTAATAGCCTCTTGTGAGAATCCTGTGAAGTGGTCCCACTTCTCCACACCACAGCTCGCAGGGTAGCACTCTCAGTTTGCACAGATCTCACACAGCTTTTTGTCTTGCCACAGTGGATGTGTCTGCACGCACCAGGCACGGTCTGTGCTGACTGCTGAGACCTCCTTCCGTTCTTTAAGAAGCTGTTATCAGTCGTCTGAATTACTACACGTTTATGGTGTAGCTATAAGCACCTTTTCGGGTAGCTGTTTTCCTCACAACAATCAGAACTGACATCAAATGTTTACATAAGGATGATACTAGCATCTCTCTGGTATCTGCCAAAATTAGCAATTTGCTCACGGCAGATGGCTCCAAATTAATCTGGTTCACAGATGGGTGTACAAATGCAATTCCTCAATAATGAGAATAAAAAGAAAAGGGATCTCAGTATTTATGACTATGATTCAGTTTGTTTCGACGGTCCAAAGGCCTTCTGAATCAATGAGATCTCAACAGATACCTACCCATATGTCTTGCAAAAGAAGGAGCTTTATAGAAATAAACCCAAGAAGAATATAGCCGTGGAGAGAAAAAGGCAGGTTTTCGGTCTGAGTTGCTAACCCTGCATACCTGCTGGTGGAAGCTTGCTATACGTGACAGTTTTAGCGAACTTAAAATTTGACCTCAAAAATCTTCTTTCAGATGAACTGATGAGTGAAAATCTGCCGTAATCTTTGTGTAAATATCATAGATCAACAGCCTAGAGACAATCTTTTGTGAACCAGAAATGCTGTGTTGTATTAAACCATTTTATTTTTGCCCAAATCCAGTAGCTTTCTTGATACAATGTGGTTTAGTTTAATTTTCTTATTCACACAGGGTCCTGTATGCAGAGTCCAGTGCAAAGTTTAGCTCTTACCACCCATGGCCCTTGATTTCTGCAGACTTGCTGCTACTTACTAGATGTACAAACTCATGGCTAGCATTTTCATCCCTGTGCTATCACTGACAGGATTTTTTAAGTTAAAGGAAGTGGATCAGTTGTCAGATATCTCATGACATAAAAGCTAGATTCTACAGGCAATTGGAAAGAGAAGAGTTTTAGAAGCAGCTGGTGTTCCTCATGTCCTGGCTGGAGTGGTTCCTGTGGATCTGTCTCACCTTCAGGCAACATGCACAGAGGTACCCTGTGGTAGGACCAGAGGATACGGGGTTTGTAGCTGCGAAAAATGTTATCCTATCTCCTTCAGTAAATGGTTTATGGTTCTTTTAGAAGTGAAGGAGAGAGCTGTTTACTTCCCAGCTAAAATCACTAAGCTTTGCAGCACTAGCTCCTATCATGTAAGCTGAGGATAGATGTGCGAAGGCTGCTCACATACAGGCTGAACTAAGAAGTCTTGCTTATGTGGTGGTAACGTATTCTGGGTGCATGCACTGTCTTCTTCTGGAACATCAAGGACAAGGTGGGTGCCAGCAAGCTGAAGTGTTACAAAGGTATAAAGTACAGCAAAGTGATAAGAGCAAGCCCAAAGTGCCAGCAGATCTGTGTAGCCCTTCTGCAGTGTTAACCATTTGCATACCATCAGTGTTTGTGTTCTTCCTTGAGTTTAAAAAGTTCAACTAATTTGGGAAGGTGTTGTTGAAATCTGGGTATCTGTATCAAGGAAATCTATAGGCATGACCTGTTTTTACTGCTATTGAGCAGTGTCACAGAGAGGCTAACAGGCTGATTGGTGTGACTCAGTACAGGTACTGTGTCCTTTGGTGTGACTCAAACCAGCCATCTTCTTAGAATCATAGAATTGTATAGGTTAGAAGGGACCTTTAAGATCATCTAGTCCAACCATCAGCCTAACTCTGATAAAAACCAACAACTCATCTCTAAACCATGTCACTAAGAACTACGTCAACTCACCTTTGAATACCTCCAGGGATGGTACCTCAACCACCTCCCTGGGCAGCCCATTCCAATGCTTAATAACCCTTTCAGTGTAAAAAATTTTCCTGATACCCAATCTGAACCTCCCCTGGTGAAACTTGAGGCCATTTCCTCTTATCCTATCGCCTGTGACTTGGGAGAAGAAATAGACCCCTGCCTCTTTACAACCCCGATTCAGGTAGTTGGAGAGAGCCTCCTCTTCTCTAGGATGAGCAACCCCANCTCTTCTCCAAGCCTGTAGCATGGGGTTGTTTTGATCCAAGTGCACTTGGCCTTATTGATTCTTATCCTGTTGGCCTTGGCCCATCAATCCAGCCTGTCCAGATCCCTCTGCAAAGTCTTTCTACCCTCAAGCAGGTCGACACTCCCATCTAACATAGTGTCATCTGCAAACTTACTGAGGGTGCACTTGATCTCCTTGTCCAGATCATTGATAAAAATTTTAAAGAGAACCAGCCCCATTACTGAGCCCTGGGGGTCACCACTGTGACCGGCCACCTACTGGATTTAACTCCATTCACCACCACTCCCTGGGCCCGGCCCTCCAGCCAGTTTTTAACCCAGTGGAGAGTACTCCCATCCAAGCCATGGGCAGCCAGTTTCTCCAGGAGGATACTGTGGGAGACTGTGTCAAAGACTTTCATGTTAATATGAGAGTTCCGAATTGATAAGGGAAGGCTGAACCTGGTTAGATACACTGAGCAAGAACAGGTTCTAAAGAATAGAAGCTGTAAGAAAAACTGGCCACAAGTTTCTAGTATGAAAATATTTGAAAAGCACAATAAGGAAGAAAGATTGTGTCTGAAAACAGAAAACTAGCTGCTACTGCTCCAAAGCCTAATGGCTCTGCTAGCATCCAAGCTTTTCATTATTTTTATTGATGCAGTAATAATTCACAGCTATAGTTAACGTTCCTTTGACATTGGTGGCTGCCTTCAAAATGAATTCCGTCTAATTAAACTAAACAACAGAGAAATCAAAGACTACTTCAGTTAATGATTACATTCAACTGGGAATTTCTTTCCTTCGACCCCACTGCCTTCCTCCCCAAATAATCTTAAATCTATGAGAAGGAGGTGTGGGGCAAACTGAAGAACTCAGGTGATACATCTCGTACATCTAATGAGTAGCATCAGGGATAGGGCTTGCAGGCTGCAGTGCCAGCTACATCTGACAGTGGCAAATAAGTCACTAGCTCCTTCTCCTGGGCCGACATAAAGTCTGTTATTAGTTCCTAGGAGAGCTGGTGGGGTCAGGCCAGGAACTGCATCACAGCATGTACAAACGTGTTGTGCTTGTAATTTAACATATAGACAGGTGGAGAAGTCGGGAATGAGCTGTTATATGAGATCCTTCCCAGGGAATCATCTTTATTAATTTGTGGGAGTGATCTTAGTACTTGCCTATGTTCAGCACACTGTACGGTGTGAGTGATGGGCGCATGGGATTCAGCTGGGTAGACTGCCTATAATAACAGAGAGTAACAAACTATTTGTAGGGGGGGGGGAAATTCTGTTACACAAGGAAATTCCTTACACAAGGAAGCTTTTGATCTATAGATCTGTTGACTAAGGTGTTAATTTTCAAAAAACCCGTATTTCATTACCTGTCCAACATCCATTAATGTACCCAGTTTACTCACCATCCTTTACTCATAAGCCCCAGTTACAGCGTTAGCTGCTCCCTTATATCAGCCCATGATTTACCTCTGGTTTGTATGACTGCTGAAACCCAGAAGGGACTTTTGACCTGACGCTCTAGATGCACTGATACAAACATACAGGAGAGTCCGCCTGGTGCAGTAGTTGCAACACATTTTCCAGGGGAAGCTTCTTTCTGTGGGGAAATGAACATAACAAATTACAGGCTGCGTGGAAGCAAAGCTCTGGGATCTGTAAAGAACTGCAGGATGGTTTAATGGGAGTCCCTTAGTCCTTATCTGGCTGTGCAGCAAGCTTGTGCTTGGGTTTGCAAAGCAGAATGGCACTTTCATGGCTTGTTTATCCCTGTGATGGGCAGTCTTTTGGTGGCTACAAGATTCAGGAGGGGGAATCTGTGGCATTTTCTGTGAACAATATTCTCCTCGCTCATCTCTGCATTATTACAGCAAGGAAATGCTGTAATCCAAGGTCTGTGCACTGTCATTGCCTTGGGAAAACATGTTGGAAAATCGCTCGAGCCTGCATGAGGTTCAGGGTCACGTGCATGGTTGGTACTTAATTCATGGCAGTGCGAGAGGGCTTGTGTGCTCCACTTAAATACTCTTCAGGCAGACAGATGATGAGTTAGAGGCAGTCTGTGAAGCATGAGGAGCATATCATTAACTAGATGTTTTGAACTACCTAGCATTAGAAATAACAAAGGAAGTCACTGCCTGAGTGGTAAAAAAGGGAGATCACAACCACACAGATTTTATTCTCATGCGAGACCCCGCCGCCTGTCTAGATTGTCATTTCTTTGCTATTGCAGACTCTGGGGTCTTTTCATAAGCCACAGTATTTCCTTGGTTAGTATAATAACAGTGCCCAAATCACAGCTTAATAGTCAAAGTGGGGAGAAACCCAGCCTCCTGCTTTGTGAGCATCAAGATGTGTTTTCTGCAATATACAGCGCTGAGCTGGCACCAGATGCAGTCACTCCTCGCTGTGATGTTGTTTTATGATCGAATCTGATTCTTTCTTATTTATTTTTTTTTGAGGGAATGTGATTGAATAGGAACACAACCCCATTTCTCCCAAGCAAAAAGCCCTCAGTTTTCAAGCCCTGTTAGCGACGTATTACCTCAGCTAAACTTAATGAAACATCTCGCATATGCGCACAGTAAGAAATGACAGGAAATAGGGACGTTTTATGTACAAAGATGACATAAAAGGCTATAGATAGCATGATTATTAGCCTATATTAGCACATCTTGTCCTTGTTACCAGTAAGAGTAGGAAATACAGAGACCAGATAAAATTGTTTAAAAAGGTGGACAATTCTTCCCTCCCAGAATAAACCCTGGAAAATATTAGAAAAACAGTAGCCATAATAAAATAAGGATCTTGAAGACAGAGCCTTCAGATTTCCAGGTCACCACGGACCATCTTTGTTTCAGCATGCTCGGGGCCAGGGGAAAGCTTGTACATAAAATGAAAAAATATCTAATGTGCAGCAATGTCCCAAGACTTTTAGTGTAATTAGGTAATTTACAGGACTGGATTAAGTAAGTTCCTCGACAAAATTCATTTCCAAACTTAAAAACAACATCAAAAATTGTTAGGGTTATGTCTTTATTTTTACCCAAAATAGCTGCACCTATCACAGAGTAACTCTTAAAATGGTGATGAAGAAAAGTGGAAAAATGAACAAAGAGCATTTTATGTTTCCAAATAGGAAAAAAACGTAGCTTGAGGCATGTATGAACTAGTTTGCCTATCCAAACTTCAGGAGGCAATTCAGTTTAGTCCCATGTCAGCAGTACTAGACTGAGTTGGTATCAGAGGGTCTGAGGAAACAGATCCAGCGAGCAGCCAGGGAGTCTCTGCATTTTGGCAAGGCTTTGATAGATCCGTAACATGCTGGGAGCCAGGTCCCGATATGACTTACACCACTTTTTCATTAATGTCTGGATTTTTAACACTCCCAAACTTATGCCCCTTGTTCATTTTAACAGGACAAAGTGTCATTACTCAGCCAGCCCCAGGCTATGTAAGCATATGATAAAACTTATGATAGCTGGTCATATCATAGAGGTAACGTGACATAACACGTAATTTATCATTACGATGAACTTCTCAACCATTCTTACACAGCTGAGATGTCATAACCAGGAGAGGGTGCAATTGCTAATGGCACAACACTGATTTTATTTCTCTAAACAATGGTAGGCACTCAGTAGCCTCTCTTCCTTCTGGACCTAGTAGTTCTTAACTGGAGCAAGACACAGGAATTCAGGGCAAAGCATTCCTGAAGACTGCACTTCATTTAAATACAAGAGGTTTAAATACAAGCCAACTCTTTAACAGCATCCCTCTGTGACTGGGAGAATAAACTCCACAATGACTGGGGCTCTTTCTTCATTTCATCATCAAGTGCCTCGTCTTATTTCCCCCATCCATATCAGAAAGGGAGAGTGGCTTAGAAGAGAGGGTGCTCTGTCTGGAATAAGTTGCCATAGGCCATTTAAATGCATATTTGCAAAATCCTTTCCTTCTGAAGGCTTCTCGCTGGATTTCTCTTTTTTAATCCCAAACAAAAGAGAAATTATGTAGCATCAACCACAAATGGTGACGTCTTTTGACAATCTTTCTGGCTGTGCTGCATTTCCTAAACACATGGCTGGATACAACAAGCTCTCATGCAGTTCTGCCTCTGTCAAATGCACTAGGTTTCCATTTAACTTTGAAAACTAATCCCTTGGGTCTGCCTCCATTTTAAAACGCATGGATAAGAAGCCAAATTAAAGCTTGAAGAATCTACAGTGGATATATCTGGATTAATTTATTTTGCTTTTGTTTATTTGTTGCTGAGAAAGATGTTGGGTTATACAATTATCACAAATGTAATTTTTCACAGAATTTCAGTAGTAATACATGTGTACCATCTCAAAACCTCCTGTCAGCATTTTACTTACTACAAGGCACTAAAAGGTACTGATTTTGTCCATTTTGCAGTATCAGCCTGAGAGGCAGAGGCTTCATTTGGCATTACAGGCATGTAAGTCACTGTGCAGATTTTAGACTGGAAAGAGCCTTTTCTTCAGCTGGATATTCTGGAACAACTGTATGGAAATCACTGGAATATTTCGATAACAACAGCAGAGCTTGCCCAAAAGTACATCCACAACCACATATGCTTTATGCAAAAGTTGCAAACTTGTTCATAACCAATACAAAAGCCAGTACATGACATTACTTTTTTGTTATCATTTTGTGTTGTTCGTTATGTCTTTAACCTAATTACATCATATCATTCAATGAATCGCTCTTCAGAGAAAAACCTTCCTCGCTATTAATACAGATATTGTCATCACTCTGATACGAGATGTCTCTCAAGGCATCCCTGATTAAGATACTCAGTTACAGAAAGCGGCACCATTGCTTCATCTAAAATGAATGCTTAAATTTATAGAAGCATGTAACATTTTTCCAGAGTCCTGCATAAGGAAACAAATGCCCATGGGGTTGTGTCAATGAAAGAATTTGTTTATGGGTTTAGGCAAGGAGAAGGACTCAATTGCTCATGCCAGTCACAATATGTATTTTTTTCAAGACTCTTTTGCTGGTAACATGGCTGATCTGCAGTCTAGCAACACTGACTGTGTCTCTCATTCTCTATTTATAGAGCTGCAGCTACAAGTACCACAAGACTGTGATTCTGAACAAAATCAGAGTCACTGCTAAAGCTCCTTTGACTGCTGAGCCTTGCATTAAATTGATGTAGTACAAAATCTTCTTAGAATGACAGAAATTGGCTGTGCCTGTTACCTTGCTTGTACATGGCATATGCAATGCCCTAATAGTGCTGCATGCAGAAAAAACAAACTAGAAGTAGGAAACCCTTGCTCAGTAAGTTACCCAAGCTTCCATATTACCAAGTGTTATATTTGAAGTTTTCCAGGGAGGTCGCATGACTTTGTTTTATTTAGGAAAACATTGCTTTTTGGCAATTGGAAAATCTTTCATAGTGTATAGTTGTATCAAAAAGTTATGCAAGCTGAAAATAATACAGATTAATATATTTACAGTTTTTCATAGTTATGCTTACAATTTATTATGCTGGTCCAGGCAAGGTGCTAGTTTATGGAATGGAGATGTCTTGAAAATGTGGCAATTCCATCTGTAACAGGTAAAAGTATTATTATTTTCTTTCAGAGTGATGTCATTCTCGATGCCAGACAGAATGTGGTGTATATAGACTGCCTCTGACCCAAGAAGCTTACAATTAGAGATTAGTAAAACTAAAAATGTAAATAATTTCGTGGTTGGGCTTTGCTTTAGTTTCTAGATACTTTTTTCAGTTCAGGTCTGAAGCACTGAGGGGGTTATCTGGGGAGGCCGCAGCTGTGAGCATCAGTAAAGATGACTGCTGAGGAGATACCTGAACATGAAGGGAGACTAGCATCTGGAAGGGTTACCAGACCATAATCAGGAGGACTGTAAAGAGAGAGGGACAGAAAAGCATAAGACACGGAGATAGAAATAGAAAACCATCCCCAGGTAGTCATTTGACAGAGCCAGACTCTTTCCTCAGAGTTCAAGATTTTGCACTTGACTGTCAAGTTCCTTTGCTGCAGAACAGCTTTTTATCTCCTAGTTGTCCTTTTGTATATACATACATAGATAACAGATGCTGTAGAAACACTGTAGCTTGCTTTGAAGTCCTCAGATGCTTAAACCTGGATATTAGCTTCCATGGTCTGTAAAAGGCATTCATATTAGTCTCCCAGTTTGGTTGAGAAGCATGCTTTTGAGGTGTATCTCCTTAACCTCCCCATTTACTACTCTTTGGTTCATATTGCTGAGCATTCTCAGAGCACTTGGGCTGGATTGCTTTTACACAGCATTAAACCAGCGGAGTGTTCCAGGGGCACTCAGATACCAGAGTAGGTAAATCTCAAAGTAAGAGTCCCTACAGATCTACTTCATTGCCAGTTTGTTTGGTGGTTGCTATTTTTTTTTCCTCCGTAGTTTTGCTCCTCTTACACTGTACTAGTTACTACCATAAGCAGAGATTCCTGCTCTTCCTATCCAGAGCTTCTTTCCATCAGTGCACTATTTACTGGAAAACTTGTCTTTCTGTTCAGAGGAGGATTTAGTTATACCGAACAGTGCTTTTATGTGAGCTAATCCTCTGTCTTCTTCTCTAACGAATTAAGCTTATTTTTCCCCCTGCCTTTTTAAATAAAGGAGATTTTTCACTCGCTATTCAGACCAGCAGTGGTACAGTGGTGAGCAGCCTACCTTTGTGAGGATTACATCTAGAAAGATGGTAACAAGCGTGCAATCACTTGCAGTTAACAGTAGCGTTAATTTCCTAAGTGAACGTTACCACGATGAAATACAGACAAGGCACATGTTCCTATGCAAGTAGTGACAATAAGGTTCTGAAGGATTCAGCTTAACAGCTTGTGTCAGGTGATGAGGTTAATGGAAAAGAATTTGTTATTCAGGTCACTTAATGAAAATAACCTTGGAAGAGCTTAGCAGAGCCCTTGAGGTAGAATAATTTATTCCTCTTCTGCTTCCATCACTGTAAGTTAACCCAAGACACAGAAGAAGCTGATCTAAACATGAACTCAACCTATCAGAGCAGCGCAGGAGGAACATCAGCAATTACGATGCATTGATGTAATTTCTGCTGCCCCTCCAGTGATAATACATAGAATGCAGCCTTCAAAGCAAAGGCTGGGTTTGCATCGCCCTATCTTTAAAACAAGACAGCTTGTTTATTAAGATGTAGGTTATCAAAACACTGTGTGAGATAATGAAAATATTCACCACAAGGCATATAATTTTTAGCTAATGCATCGTCTTTGGATCAGTCAGGCATAGAAGAGACAGAGGCCACAGCAGCCATCATTCACAATATTCCTGTTCTGAGTTTCGGTGGCCTGTTTTGCTGCTCAGCTATAATCAGAAAGAAGCTTCAGCTCCTGTGATTTGAGGCTTTACACTGGTCTGTCCCCAGATCCCAGGGAGCCTGTATGCCTCTGCACCACCATCTCCCTTCTTATGCCTTAATTAAAAGTGCTGCACACTGCCCAGGAAAACATGACTTCCACACAGCAGCTGCCTGAATCCTAACAAAGTAGCACTCCCTTTTTGGGGTGAGGATTCATGATAGGAGCCAGAATAGGGAATTAGAGATCCTGATTTGATCCTCAACCTTGGGGCAACCATTTTGAGAGCCTTAGATCCAGATTTAGAAAGCCTCAGGAGCAGACAGACAACGTTAGTGCTATCCCCACCTGTAACATTACTACATTGTCAGCAAGTGTCCATTTCATATTCTGAACAACATGAATACCTCATCTGTGTAAAGCTGAAAATCCTTTTCACAGCCCTGGGTACAATAACTTCCATATAGAAAAACAAGATTAAACTTGACAGTAATAGGAGCGATAGAGGGGGAAAGCGTTCTTCCTTTGAGGCAGAGGCTGTGAATACAGCAGCCACTGACTGACTGAAAAAGGAGGGGGAAGGAAGATAAATGCAGTTATTCAAGCATCAGGGCTTAAAAAATGCTTTAAGAGAGAGAAAAAAGGAAAACTTGCACTTCTCTCTTGCCATTTAACAAACTACCTAAGCGAGCTAAGCAAAGGAAAAAAAAGTCAAAGACCTTACAAAGGGAGCTGCTTTCAGCTGTTTGTTACTAGAGATCTTAAAACACATTTATCTAACCTTGCTAAGAGGCACCAAACACTCCATGACCCACAGCAAACCTTCACTACTGTTCTTTCTTTTTCCCATGAGCCATATTTGTAGGTTCCCTCCTGACTGCCTCTGCAGGGACCAGCCTTGTTAGCAAAACCTCTTTTACACCTGTGCTGTCTGTAGGCTGCTAGGGATTTAATGCCTCATGTGCCACATCCAGGGTAGGAGACTTGTATTATTCCCAAAAATACCTCTAGCCACCCAGTGAACCCTGGTCCAGTAAATGACCCTGCATCTCAGTGTGGTACCAGCCTTTAGAAGAATGTTGTGTACTGTGAACAGACTGTGTCCTGCTGTTGGCTGTGTTGTGTAGAGGTTTATCAATCAACTAAAGCCCAGGAGTCTCCAGCTTTTTAGTGCTATAGAGACACTTAACTCCCTGGGCACTTGGATTCAGTGGCTGGAGATTCACTGTCTCACAACCAGTCTTAGGTACGTGCTACAGGAGGCTTTCTAACTGGTTACTTCATGCTACTTTATCGTTGCTTTACTTTTGGATATTTACAGACTGAGTAATGTTTCCTGTCATTAGGGCTCTGTGACAACAGCTTCTCTGAAACACCTTTGACATTTGCAAGGGGAAGCAGGCCCACTGTTCACCAAAACCAGCAATCACCCCTTGAGCAGCAGGATGCCAACCACCAGGGCAGGAGTGGTGGGCACACGAAGTACAGTATGCTTGAGTAATGATTAACACACAACAAAGAGAGCTGCCTGTGCTGCAAATGGAAACATACTGCGTGCTTGGGATGTAAGAGCATTTTGGTCTAATTTTGCACTCTGCATATAGTAATAAGACACAACAGGGTGTGCATTAAGCTCATCTTTTGAGAAGTGCAGCAGTAGCTGAATAATGCACACCCTGGAGTGTCTTATTTGTAGTGGACTATGGCTCATTAATTTTACATTTAAATTTTTTCAAACCCATTAAAAAAAAACCAAACAAATCTATTCTGAGGGCAGTTATGTAATGTATCTTTCCACGGAAAAGTATTTTCAATGGAAACAGTAGGGAAAAGGTGAGGAAGAGCATTGCAGACCAGTGTTTGGTTTGGTTTGTGTAGGGCCTGTTACGAGCACGTTCTTGGCCTGCTAATGCAGATACACAATGCAAATAATGATAGTTACATAAATCTATTCGGTGTGAACTCTTTTCTAGACTTTCTTGTCTTTTTTATGTAATTACCTGGGGCTTTTGTCTTCGTTTTTTTCCTGCAAAGGTCCTCCTTTTGGTATATGGACCAATATTCAGTTCAGAATAGGTCACATGTAGAGCGTTCGGATGGGGATGTGACTGACTTTTACACAAGACTGGGAACTGAATGGTCACAGGTTCCTGCTTGTGAGGCAGACATGCATGATTTATAGGAAGATGATTTTGCCAGAATGGCAGTGTGTGTTTGTGTTCATGGATAGACTAGGTTTTAAAGAACAGAGTATGTTATAAAAACTCTGGTTTGTTATGACATCACTTCCAAACTATGAAGGAGGGCCATCTGGTTTCTGTTGTCCCACCTGAAATATGACTGTGGTTTTCCCCTTTATATAGGTTCCAACCTTGATGATGGACACCCAGTTTTCAGAATTCACTCCAGATATCACTCCAATAATGCTGGCGGCTCACACCAACAACTATGAAATCATCAAACTACTTGTCCAAAGACGGGTAACAATTCCACGCCCACACCAGATCAGATGCAACTGTGTGGAATGTGTCTCCAGTTCGGAGGTGGACAGCCTGAGGCATTCCAGGTCAAGGCTGAACATCTACAAAGCCTTAGCCAGCCCTTCGTTGATTGCCTTATCAAGCGAGGATCCCATCTTGACGGCCTTCCGACTGGGCTGGGAGCTGAAGGAGCTCAGCAAAGTGGAAAATGAGTTCAAGGCTGAATATGAAGAGCTTTCACAGCAGTGCAAGCGTTTTGCTAAGGACCTTTTGGATCAAGCACGGAGTTCCCGAGAATTGGAGATCATTCTCAATCACAGAGATGATCAAAGCGAAGAGCTGGATCCCCAAAAATGTCATGATTTGGCAAAGCTAAAGGTAGCAATAAAGTATCACCAGAAAGAGGTAAGAGTCATCTAAATGCGAAGGTGTGTGAAGGTGAAATGATTCATTTCTCTAGTGTCCATTGGTTTGTTCAGGGTTGATAGCTGAGAGCTAGCAGGGATGAGTTTGGATTGAGTGGAGAGCCATGTGCAAGTGGGTTAGTCACAAACCAGGAGGTTCAGTGAGCCTTGATGACAGTTGAGGGCAACAGGACTGGGACTTCCTGCAGTAGGTTATGGCTTCTACAGCACCAACACTTTCTGTTTCAAGGATACTTGAATCCCATTTTATTGTAACCCATCCCCCTGCAAAAAACAGCCTTCAGAGACTTCCAGGTTTGTTAGCTCCAAAAACTTTTCCCAGTACCTGCTTTTATACAGGAACCAAAAGTTAGAAGGGGTTGTTTGACTCATGAAGGTCTTGACTGCAGGAAATAATATAGTACACAATTCACTTCCTCCAGCCACCAAACACTTCCTAGCACCCATTCAACACTAACTCATAAGGGCCAGAGAAATGACAGCAGTAACAGGGAGCACTCTCACTGTCCCAGGTCTCCACTTTACCAGCAGTTTTGTTAGGTGAAAATGCTCATGTGATGCAAATATGTCTTCACACCTGAGACAGCTCAGGTTGATTCTTGCTCCTTGATTCATCCATGCTTCAGGAACTGAGAAGCGATTCCCAGAAATTCAAACTCCTGCCTGCAGTACCAGAAAGGAAAGACATACTTCAGCTAAAGTGCACAGAGCCTTTCAGAAGCCCTGCAAATCCAGAGATTTATAAGCTGATTCAATAAAGGCCACGAACCCAGTGAGAATGATGACAACAGTTTCATTAGTTGGCTCTGGATTTTCTTTCCATTTCCAAACCTGGACAAAATTTAGTAGGTGATGTATTACTGTTGGCCAGTACTGTTCCAGGTTATCTGAAGGAGGAATTTAGCTTACTTGGTTGAGGAACTGAACTGCCTGTTACATTCTTCTGTGTCTGGAGGGTGACAGGAGTGATGGAAAAGCCTGCCACATTACTCTTTTCACTGTCTTCCCCACATTTGACACTTTGCTTTATGCATTGACGCAGATGAGGGCAGCCTAATATAATACATTCCACCTCCCTTAATGGCTGCTCACGTCATCTGAGGTAAAATAGTCAAGAAGTGAAAGATGCAGATTTTCCTTTCTTCCCTTTTCTCTGTTGCACCTCCTGGGTACTAGCCCCTTGATGTAACAAGCTGGAGCTGAAGCCTTGGGCTTTCTGGGATCTAACACATGGTCACTTATTGCTCTTAACAGGCTACTGCAGTGAAGTGTCAGGCTCACTGGCCTTCCTGTCAGGTTGTGGATTTTACTCTTGCTGACAGGGTTAGGCAACACCACAAGTGCTTTAGGGACACGAACAAGTAGTGAAAAATTAGTCTGGAGAAGGGTGATATAGTAGATCAGGTCAAATGTTCCGTGAATCTAAGAAGATCCAGAAGCTCTCCTTCTGTCCGTTGTTGTTTTTTTACTGACCTGAGAGCCACAGACGCTGCATCTGTGTACACCCTTCAGCATCCAGGACACCGGCATAAATCAGTGCTGATTTCTATGTCTTGTCCCAGTTCAGGCTCATTCTTGACATCCAAGCATAAATCTGTAGCTACATCTTACCTTGTGTTCACTTTAAGAATCTGCAAATCTGAAAGAGTTCACTGTATTTGAAATGTAGTGCTGAACAGTCCTGAAGCTCTTTTATTTTGAAGCAACAAATTTTTAATCTTCGCTTCCTTGCTTGACAGTTTTTATCTCTTTTTTTAGGCATATTTGGCTGAATTCCAAGCATATGGACATATTCTATGTTTTGTGACATATTCATGACAGTTCTGGCATATAAATGATAGCAAATATGCTCTGTGTTGCCAGCTGAAGTCAGTGCTGTTTCCAGGTAGAATACTGGTGGGCAGGGACAGAAAGAAAGAGTTTGAGAAACCAGCACTACTGAACCCCCTCAGCCTACCTGGTCATTCACAAGTACCTGATGGAACCTGCAGGATGCTGTTTGTATACAACAACATATTTCTTTATCATGATAATTAGTCAAATAAAAAGCACCAAGGAAGATACAAAAATCATTGCCAGCTTCTGAAAAAAAATCTGTCAGGAAGACGCTGAGAAAAGCCTTTTAATCATGAACAAAGAGTATCAGACTGAGAGAATTTTTGTGAGGAACAGGAAGGAAAATAGAAACAAGTTTGGTTTTGTGAAAGACAGCTCTGCAAAGAGAAACAGCAGACATTTTAAAAGTAGATCATGTTCTGCTGAAGCTTTTTATATCTTAACATTATATGGGATGGGATGGGATGGGATGGGATGGGATGGGATTGGATTGGATTGGATTGGATTGGATTGGATTGGATTGGATTGGATTGGATTGGATTGGATTGGATGAAGAAGGTTTTTATATCTTGACATTAACAAAGTCACAAGTCAAATCTCTAATAGCCTAAGACAAAAATCCAAAGCTGACCTTAGTTATTTTCTGGGGCTGTATATTGTTTCTGCAGTTGTTAGTTTTTTATATTCAACATGAAGAATGTGTAATCTCACATTGATTTTAGACTAATTGATAAACAGCTTTTTTCCTTTTTGGGTGAAATAAACCTCAAAATTTCTCCCCAGACATGACATTATTCCATTTCAGCTTAGCTGAGCAGATACATTCAACTTCAGGATTCTTTCTAGAGAAGTTCTTAATAGGATATTGGCAAAGAGATCATTGCCTTTGGTTGGAGAGGCAGGACTGTATGTTTTGGGTAGGGAGTAGATCCTAAAGTTACTTTTTCTTTGTACCAATGTAAGTAATTTGGGAATTCAAGAGTACTCTTCACCAGACACATTATTCAGTGTTCTTCTCTCCAAGGCTTTTCAGATGAATGTGCTGTGCCTTTTTTTTTAAAATCCCCATTGCACTCCTATACTGAAGAGTAGGTGCTGATTTGTTTCAGGTACAGAAAAGTAACAGCATTCCAATTTCTAGTGCAAGTTGATGATCTCTGGCAGTGAACATACAGGACTGAAAATAATCCCGATGGGAAAAGCTAGACATCTAGGAACAGTTCTTGCTCCAAACTGTGCCCTTGGAAGAAAGCTTTTTGAAGCTAGTTAGGCTGATAAATATGCAGGTAAGTAGGCAGTAAATTTTTAAACAGTATAATCTAGTTAAGTGCCTAAATCCTGTTAGAGATTAGACACTTGTCTTGCTGAGGTGATTTGAAATTCCACTGTGGAATTAGCTGCATCTTTTGTCACCTAGCTACTGGAGAAAAAGATGGCCTTGTATGTTAAGTTTTAACAAAAACATTAGCAATCCTCCCCACCACTTATACATAGAATGTCCTCAACATAGAACGGACATTGAACTG
>VXBW01003913.1:0-58548 GCA_013400375.1 Thinocorus orbignyianus | reverse complement strand
CTTGATGATCTTTAAGGTCCCTTCCAACTCTAACCATTCTATGATTCTATGAAATCCCCCTTCCCTGCACTGAATTCAGTAAACATACTCATGGTCCACACAGCTTCATCGGTGATCTAGCCTGGGTGCCTCAGTCTTCAGCAGCCTCGACAAGGGCCAGATTAGCAACAGCAACCGTTTCAATTCAGTCCCACCTCCAGAGAAATACTGGCCTCGTCACAGAGGCTCCACCTCAGTCTGCATCCCCAGGTGAATCCCACTGCAGTGGATTTTTGCCTCATGATGCAGATACGGATTTCATCTTTGCAAGGGTAGAAAATTCCACCACCCCCCCTTTTTTTTTTCAACAAAAAAGCCTGGGAGGTACAAGTTTTGATCTCTCCCAAACATTATATGTGTTAAATATTTTATAAAATGACAAATGTGTCGCTCATGAGGAAGAAGACCTTTTTCCTTTGAAGGAGGGCCAAAACAATGGAGAAAAAATGTCTTGATTTTCATGTGTGTTTTTAATAAGCCTATATGTCCTACAAGCTAAATTACTGTTTACACAGAAAGAAGAATTTCAATTACACAGGAAAGATTAAAATGTGCCCTAAGGTAGCTGTGTAGTATAGTTTATGGTAGTAAATGCTAAAACCATGCTGTGGGACATTCACAAGCTCCCTCTCCATCTCATAGTAAGTGTAGAATAGTTATGTCCTCAGTTTCACATTACAAAAGGGCTATGATAATTCCTTTAGAAGATGGGAAGGATATAGTAGCTGTGATCACTGTTTGCATGGAAGTCACAAAATATTAGAAAAAAATTAGGACAGCAAAACATGATGAGTTAGATCCAGCACAGACACATCAGTTTTCTTAGTCCACTGTCAAAAGAAATTATATAGGATCACAGGAATTCATGTTCTAAGAGACAAGTAGGCTTTTCACAAATGCTCTATAATATATGGGCATTTGTCTTCATATTATTACTTTTCAAATTCTTTTATTCATGACTAATTTTGGAAGGCTTAATAAGAAAAGGCATAGCTCAGCTGTTGGGGATCAATCATCACTATGCTGTTCTGGCACCAAATTAGCTCTGCATTTGTTAATTTGTTTGCATTTCTAAGAAAGATGGGCGAAAGTCATCTCTTAGGGTCTTGCAAATCACATAAAGCACAGTTGTATGTACAGTGTACCATCGCTGTATTGGAGAATCAGAGCATAGTCTGAATGCAGATGTAGTTTTTGTGTCCTTTAAGGTTTTTTTACATTGTCAAAATAATGTAAAGCGACCATAGTGTAGTAATGAATCAGGTCTGAAAAAGCAGATTTCTGCTTGTATATAACATTCTGTTAAGCCACAAGAATAGCAACATACATTCTGCCTGTTCCTGCTTTCCTGCTCTCCATCACAGGTTATTCACATCTTCAAAATGAAGTACTGGTACTGGTAGTTGCAGATGTGCAGGTTTAGTTTATGTGTCTGTAAGAAATGCACACAATGCAAAGCACTCAGGAAAAAAAAATATTTCACCTATGACTATATTGCTTAGCACTTTCACTGAATTAGATCAAAAGAGTGCATGAAGTTCCCTCTTAGAAATCTTAACCTTGGTCTCTCTTACTTTAATCAATGACAGGAAAGGAAAAGAGAGAAGTAGAATTGTTTGCTTTCCTAATTTAAAACCGGTGCTCTTTGCTGTTTTCAGGATGAAGCTTCAAAAGTTTTAGTGGGTTTTTTTTTTTCCAAGACATTTACATAGACAAGTACCTCCTGAAATACAGTACTGGAGTGAATGAATAATCATTCCTGCCATGCTTCATATTTTTCAGCTGTGTCTTGACTCTTGTCAACTATGTGGCTGCAGTTAGAAGCACGGCATCATTCTTCAGGGATTATGTATAAACCTGGCAAATTTCTAAGGGCACTTCAGTTAGTGTATAAAAAGAGCTTTTAAAAATATCAGAGATGCTTGAAAAATGAAGTGCGAGGTCTGTGAAAATCAAAGCTCATCTGCTGCACCTTGTTTACCTGTTTTGAAAGCCATTCAGGTATCTTGATGGATAGCCACAGATCTTCATTTGCTTGCAGGCAGTACTAAGTTATTCTCCTGTGGTTTTGCCTGTTTCTTGCCACACTGCCTGAAGGTTTAATGATAGAGGGCTGAATATTTGTATTGTGCTCTTTAAAGGCACAATAAAAAGCTAGCTTTTCGGTGAGCCTGCACTGCTCAGAAGATTAATAAACAGGCTTTTACTTTCCTCCTTCTAGAATGAAATCATACCATGTTATGAAAAGATCTTTATTAGGACTAGAGGGGGGAAGCAGAGCTGCTCCTTGTGGAAGCTTTTTTCCTTTCTACTGACCTGGAACATCTGTGTCCCTTAGGGTATTAGATGGAGAGGATGGTGTGGTCACGCTACGTCCAGATCTGTCCTACATCAGAAACCTGAATGTAAATTTAGGAATTTCAAAAGCACTGAATGTCCAAATGTCACTTTTCATTTTCCAGCAGCATTCATTCATTCATTCATTACTGTATGCAGCAAAGTTACCATCTGATGTGTGGAACAGTGGCCACTGTTAAATGAAACTGGTTTTTTCAAACTCAAACTCCGTCCCAGCAGGACAGCAGATGACCACATGACAAAATCTTTCATGCTTGTGGTACTGACTGAGCTGTTATCCACAGTCTCAATGGCTGGACTTTGGGGTGGCCTGTGGGGGCACTTATCTGCATTTGCACCCTTAAAACAGTCTTTCTTGCTGAACACTGGAGGGGCAGCGGGGTGAGAGGTATGTATCTTGGAGCCCTTACTCTGTGGGTTTGTGCAGCTCCCATATCTAGCAATTCAGGTTTGGAAATTAGCATTGAAATTTAACCTCAGCAGCTGTATTGTGTCACAAAAATTAGGACAAGTGACATTCATTTAAGTGTAACTTCTCTGCGAACTTGGAAGAAAAACAAGAAATATTCAGAGAACTAATGGTTCATCAGTTTGACAAAGTGGACTTGAATGTTTATTTGAGGAAACAGTATTATTTGGTATATTATTCACGTAACACCAAAATGTTCTAACTTGATGAAGGTTAGCCACATATTGCAGCTGTCACAGAACAGAACTGCTGAAGACTATCTTTTGACAGCAAAATCATCTCTGACTAATCTTACCATGCACAAATTTGAAAAAACAACATAAGACCATTATGTCAGTCAAGGACAAGGACTCTGCTAGTATTAGTGTAATGTGTAGAAGGCAGTACATGCCTGGATTATTCTTTAAGTCATTTTTGGTGCCTCGTGGCTCTGACTTAAATGCTCTCTTGGACAAAGACAGGAAATATGTTGAAATCTAAAGGGATTGCCGTTGTTTTAAGAACATTCAAGAATGATTTAGTGAGTTCGTCAGTTCCCTTAACTTCATGTATCCCATCAGTCTTCTTGTCAGCAATAGAAGAGGCTTGGGAAGCCAAAGTTAAAGTACAGGACATGATTGATTGGCTTTCTATAGACAACAGAAACTGGAAAGAAGCAACGCCTTGTATGTCATATAAGCCAAGTGTTCAGTCTTACCACATCTGAAGGTCTAGAGTTCCTTTCAGAGTCAGCTTTAGGTCAGTAGTGAAGAGCGTATTGTGTTATTTCCTACTTCATTTTGAATGATACCCTGAACTAACAAACTCAGTGGAAAAAATATTGTTATGGGTGCTCCCTTTTGAATATAAAAATGTTCATTGTTATTTATCTGATTTCTGTGAATTTCAGCTTTACTTCTCTCGCTTAGTGAAGAATGTTATGAAACTATAGAGAATTGAGATTCCTCTCCCCTTACGCCTCTTACATAGGCATACGGGATCCATCATTATCCAGACGAGCCATTTAGATGTCTCATGATTGAGAACACAGTTACTTCGTAGTTCTCCACTCCAAGAAAAGTGATATGGATAGATGGGTTAATCATAATCCCCCCAAACTAAGATGCTGTGCAGAATGCCATTTAAAAGCTGTGACTGCATTTTTTGTGTTCTTATTCTTTCTGTATAATCCCCAGCTGGCTAAGTAAACATCCTTCAACAAAGCGTATGTCCTCCTCACTCTGCAATGGTGATGCCTCTGCTCAGAAGCAGAGGTAGTCTTTAGAGGTTCCCAAGAATGTGAGAAGTGTTCATAGTATGCTGGTCTGTTTTTTCCTGGGTATTGGAGTAAATTTACTCATTCAGGAGAAGGTAAGGTAGAAAGAGAAAATAAATCAAAGTGAAACAGATATTTCTCAAAAAGGAAGCAAATGAAAAAAATATTTCAGGACTTTTTGTTAACACTAATAGGATAAAGTAGATATGTATTTAAAAATACTTGTGAATTACTTTTAAAATGGTCGTGTTTACTTATCACTTATTTAATGTAAATGTTAGAAATCCACTAGGGAGAATAAACCCATCCTTTTACTTAAAAGTCAATACCATCTCCACTTCAGCTAAAGCCTGTGAGAGCTCCTGGTACTCATTTGTGAGATCTGTAACTCTTGAAGTGCTGCCTGCAAGAGGACTCAGGAAACTCTGCAAGATTTGTCTTTAAACGGTTTTTAGCCTATTTTTTCAGTCTTCCTGTACAATGTATTCAATATCCCCTGTTCAGCTGTTGGAAACCAGTTAGTGTGTTGTGAATTAACCGACTCCCTCTTAGGTACATCACTCATATTCAGCACTTGCTTGCACTGCAGCACTCTGCCTTGGGAAGCCTGGTCTGTGCCTGCTTAATCTTGTATCCTGGAATGTTTGCTGAAATACTTCCTGCAGGAATTTATTTCTCAACTGTAGTCTGCTGTCTGCTAAAATAAATGCTGAAAAGTTTTGCTCATGTCTGGACTTTTGCTCAAGGTCTGACCCAGACCTGGTGGGGTGTTTGCTAGCAGAGGATGGCCTCCAGAAGCACTGCTCAGCAGCTTGCCTTTATTCGGTGCAGAACTTATGCCTGCACTTAAATCTTGCTGACACAGGCTGTAAATAAAAACCCATAGCTAAACACACGTTTAAGAGCTCTACTAGAGATGGATTTAATGTCAAGCTTAAATACTTTGTAAATTGCTTCTTCCATGGGTAGGTACCCAGGATTTGCAAGCCTCTATTTTTGTCCTAGAACATGTGGGACTTCTTTTATTTAAATATTTAAGCCAATCCAACATAAAATTGTGAAAACTATGACTTTTCACGGAACTGTAGCAGGCTTTTAGAGTCTTTCATTTTGCCAGCATTCACATCACTGGTGAATTTCCAATTCAGCTTAAACTGACTTCATGTCTGCTACCATCAAAAGATGTGTTATGGATAGGAGACCTTGAGTTAAGATTCATGTTTCATCATCACTTAAAGTATTTTAAGAACAGATTAGACAAAATTATGTATAATTTGAGGCCATATGTTCATCTGTGGAGGATCTGGAGTTTGTTTTATTCACCACCAGAGGGACTGAGCAATTTGGGTAGCACCTGGTTTTCTTGAAGGAGCTTCCAGCTCAGCTAATGATCTTCTTAATGGGAGGAATGACTGCCATTTGGATTTGCATCAGTGCTTCACTGTTAGTAGTAACAGGCATGTGAGTAGCAGCTGTGTTTTTGATAGGATATTCAATCCTGTATTTCGTGAGAAGAAACTACTATTTCTTGGAAGTGCCTGATGAGGAATATTGAGTTGTAGTCCCCTTCCCCTGAGTTATCCAGCCTTCCCTCCAACTTCTTTGTCTCATTTCTTTCCTTTTTTCCTGTTACAGAAAGTGCTTAATTAACAGGATGAACAACCATTAGGTGTTTACCCTCTGCAACTCACACTTCAGCTGCAGAATGTAAATAACTTGGCAGTCATTAACAAGGTTGAACTTTAAAAAGAAATGTGCTACAAAAGAGGATTTTCTTATTCATCTGTTTGCAACACTGCAAACTTGAGGAGGCTGGTATTTCTTATGTAGAATATCTGATCTCATAGGGCTTACTGACTCTCTGCAGCAGACATCAAATTAGGCCACAGATAGTTTCCCTCTTCTGTCTTGGGCTGATTTAGAGATGTAGCTCTTTGAGAATTGCCTACTGGAATTTCCTTTAAGAGCAATCAAACTGATACCACAACCGCATTTCCTTTCTTAGAAATCTGGTGCTTGGTAGGCAATGGAGGCAGTGTAGTTTGTCTGTTGCACTGGAAGTGTGTTGTGCTACTTGCTTCTGAGCAGGAGCATCTGCAGGATTTGGGAGTGCAGGAGGAAGATGGATTTTAAGAGCTCGTTTCTTTACATGCCATTTTATGTTCCTGAAGTCAAAGTTAAAGAAGATCACTTCATTGCACAGTGGGATCCCCGTGGCTGTTGACATTGTGCCAAGTGTTACAGCTTGTGTGGGCTATTGGACAGTGTGTATTAAGCTTTGTGGGTTAAGGCATTAAGGTTTGGCATTGATTGATAAACCCAAGCCTGTGGTAAGACTGACAGCGTAGGAGTTTCCTGTGCCTTCACGGGAGGAAAGAAATTCTAGCCAATTGATTCTGAAAATTCAAGTACAGAAGGCTGTGCTCTCCCCAGCCCATCTGCAGTTGTATTGACAGGGGGTAGGTGCTTCTGTGCCCAGGTGGGTCACCCTTTGGGGTGAAGAAAGGCACAGACCTGCTGTTCCTGGCCCTGCCTGGCTGCACTGTGCTCGCCAGCACTGGGGAGACTTGTGTCCTCAGAGACTTCTCCCTTCAATCTGCCAGAGAGCGGGTGCAAGCCAGTACCTCTGCAGGATGGGACAGGGCTTTCTGCTGCATGGAGAATGGCAATGGCATTTATCCTCTTCATGTTAGAACTGGATTCACAGGAAATCTATGTTCTTTACAGATCTAGCTAAAATATAAACTTATGCTACTTCATCAGACCCTGCAGTTGCCTGATTGTCACGCAGACTGCAAAATCTATCTCGGTTAATGTGAAAATCTGCCTTTTCAAAGCCAAAATAGCCTTAGTTGTAGAGGGCAGCAGCATATAACAATACCTCCAAACACAGTAACCTTGCAGGTATTGAGCTGCTGTGTTTTAGATGCTCTGGGATACAGTGCTGCTGGTGAGATCTAGCCTATTGAAATGAGTGTCAGACAGGGGAACTAAAGTTAATTTCATGGCTCCCATGCCACATTTGATTCTCAGTGGTAACCTCATTGGGAGCTGATGTAGCTGACTGATAGAACTTGGTCCTGCTTATTAACACAGGGCTCAGCAGTTACAAGTTAGTGCTTATTCATCTATGAAGAGCATTCACGATCGCCATCCACAGCAAGAGTACAGAGAAGAACTCCAACAAACTCCAAACAGAAGAGCTTGTTGGCAGCCATCACAATAATCAGAATAAACGCGGAGAGCTACTGTGCTCAGCTCCTGTGATGTCTATCAGGGAGCTATTTCAGTTGCTCCCCAAGGCATTCACATCTCAGCCCATCTGTGTCTGATCCTAAATTACTTATGACTGTGAGAGATGAGGGATTTCCCCATAGATAAGGGGAGGAGGGGTGGAACATAATTTCTGTTTGATATTTATATTAATGGCACAGCACACAGAAAGCATTTAATTCCCCAGAAGTAGAATTTAGGTGACATAAAAATATCAGTAAAGATTAGATATTAAGAAAAAGACACGCCATCCAGCAGCTGCTTTTTTCCCTTAAAAATCTTCCCCTTGGTAGAGGATCAGGTGACGAGTATGATGAACATTGAAAATGAAATTCTCTAATAGCACAATCCAGCTGCAAGCCAAATGTTACATAGAGACCCTGGCAAGACTGAAAGAAGAAAGAGAGAACATAAAAGACTTAGTATTGCAGTGGTGTCTACCCTCAAAGTGCTTCCCATCCATGACTGAAGTTGCTGATCTCACTTCTTGGAAGGGCAAAGATACTTATCCCCATTCTCAGAAGCTAAGACACTGAGTGTCTTGCCCACCAGGGACACAGTGATGTTGTCCTCACAAGAAGGTACTCTGATTTGCATTTTATCTCCCAGTCAGTAAGTATCTTCAGCTAGGGACAGGTTCTGCTCAACACATAGTGGAGAAGGAGCTTGCTCTTTGGGTACCTCCCCCAGAAATAGATCTACAGGCAGGGACAATCCTGGACAATGTTATGCCAACACTGCCACAAGTTTAATCGCATCGACTATTTAGTTCATACATGAGCTGAATTGAGTGTAAAAACCATCTTTTGGAAGCATTTCTTTCCATTAATGCAACTGTCAAAACATTCTTCATCATGTCTGTGGGATGATGTCTTGTGCTGCCATTTGTACTAGAGATTGGAAGTTCCCATAATGCAGCAGTTCTTGAAAAAATGCTTGATGCCATGCCTGCTTGCTGTATATTGGAGAAATACACTGTTTGCAAATCATATGCTCTTAAATGAATAGAGAGCTTCTGGTGTAGTATATCTGCCTCTGATTCTGGACCATCTACAAAACTGGGACAATATGCTTTTTTTAAAATGATCACGATCTCTCCTTTTCTCTGCACAGAAACTTTAACTGATCCGAAACCCTGTCACATACAGTATGTTCATGTGAAATGATAAAAGACGGTGCTATACACATGCACTATTTCTATCTATGGCAAATGAAAGACTTTGCAAAAAGGTAAAAAAACATATTTGAGACCCTACTCATGCAGAAATCGAACCTGTACTTGGGAAATGCCTTGGCATAAACAGCATTGGAGAAGTCAGCTTGCTCTTCCAGACCTCAGTTCTGTCTATTTGCAAAGTAGAAATAGGATTGTTCTCTTAACTTTATGAAGAAATTTGAAATTTTGGATGACAACAAAAGTTTCACAATATTATCAGTTTCAGGCTGTAAGGGCTAAAGCAGAGCTTTTTTTGTGTCTTTATGTATTATGTGCACTGATTTATCAGTGTGAGTCCTAAACAATCTTTGATGAGTTGAGAATTCAGTGGTTTAATCTAGTCAATGAATATGGTGGCTTAACACCTAGAAGCAAAGATGAGGCCAATACTCTCAGGACTGCTTAGGGAAGTAGCGAGTTTTTGTGTCCTTTCACATTAACACAAAGTTACTGAAAAGCAATCGGTTCTTTTTAGGCAGTCACCAAGGGCTTAGTCGACTTCTTCATTACAATCTAGAATTTCAGTGTTTCTGCACACTGAAAATTTTGGTTTTCAGCCAGCTGTAGCCTTTGCACTACATGAGATATAAGTTGCAGTATTTATTACTTTTAAATAAGTGATTAATAAATTGGACTAACATGAGTTAGTAAAAGCCTACATTGCTAAGTGCTTAGCCCTACCTTTAATAAAGGCAGCATTAGATGGTTTGTGACATTAGGGAGTGTTTCTTTCTGTGGTGTGCGTAAATTTTCCGTAGGTCATTTTCACTGAGGTTGGGATGGGCTTGATTGGAAAATTTAATGGCTTTTTCCATTTCCATTCCCTTTTGCCAAGCTGGTCTTTAAAGCTGCTCTTTCGTGATGTGTGAATTTCTCTCCATTTGAAGAACTAACATCATACACAACACAGAAAGCAGATTTTAGAAATGAGCTATTAGGCAGAGAAGAGGCACTTTTAACATGTTTGCAAGTTGCACAGCAACCAGAGGAACATGTAGTCATTTGATTTCTCAAAAGACTCTGACTTTGACTCAAGGGAAAAACAGTTTTATTCTCCCCTTAGAGCATCCTATCACATGTGATAAAGAGAAAATGCATTTATACATTTACCCTCTAAAAAAAAAAAAAAAAGAAAAAAACCAGTAGTACCTCATCTCTGACAAACAGCAGTACCTATTGCCATGTAAATTACTGCAGAACACATCTGGTCACAGCTCCTGTTTGTGATCTTAAGTGAGAAAATATAGCAGCATAACCTTCTGTTTCTTCTAGCTTTTAGACATAACTCGCTGACCCTTCTGAAATCATAGATTATAACCCAACCAACCAAATGACAATCCATACTCGATGTTTTTTCAGTTTCAGTAGAATTGTTTTCTTTCATCACTGTCACCAGGCTTGGAGTTTTACAATAACAGTTTCTGATCGTTACAGGCAATAGTCTTGGCTTTTTCTGGATATCATCACCGTATCAGCTCTTGTCCAGTTTCTGCTTCTGCATGTGTAGGTCAATTCCAAATCAAATGCATTTCTGATTTTCTTTTCTGATGTCCTCTGGAGCACAAAGTCACTTGTATGTTAGACTCAGCTGTCATGTTTATTATAGTAATAACACATAAACATTCACCTTTATAAATGTCAGATATTCCTCTTGGAGATCTTTTTTTCAATACTTATTTTGGTCAGTCCATATATTTGAAGAACCTGGTCCAAAAATGGTCTGCTTCTGATATAAAAAGCCTCTTACAGCATATAAAATATATTCACAGGATCTAAAAATACCAACAGAAATTAATGACTTTATTAGACTGAGCAATTAAAAATTGCTTTCTCTTGACCTTGGTTTAGTCATTTTGAACATGGCAGTGTATAGAGCACTCTGATCACTACATGTAAAAAATCCTCTCAATATTGGACCGTTTTGGCAGTGAACAAATATTTAAAAGATACGGCTGTGTGCTAAAGCTGTTACTAAGAAATTCTCTCTTTCGCACTGAATAGAATCTCCTGGTGACTAAGACCTATGGGAAGTTCTAGGTGCAAACACTTTAGGCATGATGAGAAGAGCCCTGCAGCTGTCTCCTAAATGCACATGTGGTGGCTGATTCAGTACTAACCCAGGGCATGTCTGCACCAAGTCCAGTAGTATCTGCAGAGGAGCTTCTGCCAGTGTTGAAAAAGTCATCTCAGTTTGGGATGGCAAAACAGTAAGATGGGTACTCTTGTATTCATGAGCTGGTTCCTTTGCTACCCTGAGCAGGTCTTCCAAGAGGGGTTCTAAACTGTAGTAGTGAAAGAGTGCTTTGCTTGATAAAATCTTCCCTGCAGGGGAAGAAGAGCTGGTGGCGCTATATCCCTCCCTTTTAAATATAGATGAGCCACATGTAATAAACAGTACTGTCATCTCCAGGTTACTGATGGCTTTGAGTCTTCTTATATGAGAGGTCCTCGGCAAGTGCTGCCAGTACTATTGTGTCCACTGAAAGCATGACTGATACAGTTGTGTCGGTCAAGATGTAGTCATATTGTTACAGTAACATGTTTATCAGTAACTGTACCCATGCTAGGACAGTTTTTCTGATTTAATGGCAGCAAAATAAGTATAACAGGCAACCTCAGAACAATAGTTGAGATTTTCTTTTGAACTTGCAGAGCTCAGTGACAAATCTGAATTTAGTAGATCGGAAGTGTAACTTCATTAAGATGGTTTAGAAATCAAATACATAAAGAAAAAGTTATCTTGGTCTTGCAGGCGTCTGTAATTAGCTATGGGTCTGAAAAGGTTTGAAAACCGTGAGGCTGTCCAGGTATAACGAGGAACATAAAGTCCCCTGGCATAGACCAGAAATATTTTGGCTTGAGTGTGAAGTTCCAAGGGCTGTTAGGTATTAAACAGTCTGAAGTAGCTGCAACCTGAGCATGTCTGGTATGGAGTCACTGATATGCAATAAATCACCATCATAATGCTGTTTTTACAGAGTGAAAGTAAACTTCCAAGTGTCACTTGTGGTACTGTGATCAAAGGTTTCTTTTTCCCTCTGCTTAATCTCTTACATTTTACAACTGCTCTCTTCCTTAATAGTGAGGCAGGTTTACAAATGTGCTGTCCTGCTTCCCAACAGATGTCACCTGGCTGAACTTTACATTACTGCATGCTGTTTCATGCCCAGCCCATCCCACACACACATATGCTGGCCTCCTTGCACAAAACCACGTGCACACCCCACATGCTTCTGGAGACATTCTCTCTCCCTCTCTCTCTCACACATACACTCTCAGAGCTTTACGCCTTTTCCCTGTCTCATCTTTTAGTCACTTCTTAAAGATGCTGACAGTGATTTGTTTGAGACAGTCAAAACCTGAAACATTCTGAAAAGAACCATGTTGAAACAAACACATGGGAAGAGAAGAAGCTCATAGTAACTTTCGTTGTATCACTTTTGCACGAGGCTTCACGTGTGGTGAAGTGACTGATCTACATAAGGATGCTTCAAATAGAAAAGACCTCGTAGAAGAAATCTTAAATGTTATGAAGAAAAATAAGAGTGAAATATCCCTCCTTTCTTCCCTCTGTTTCCAAAATATGCTTTAACACCCCATAGCCAGCCCCAAACTTAATATGAGGGTCTGTGTGGGCTCTAGCACGTATGTGAGGGGGAGTGCACGTGAAGTTCCAGTCAGTAATAATCTTTCTTATTTTTTCCTCCTCAGTTTGTTGCTCAGCCAAACTGCCAGCAGCTACTAGCAACACTTTGGTATGACGGTTTTCCAGGATGGAGGCGGAAACATTGGGCAGTAAAACTCTTGACCTGTGTCACCATTGGACTGCTATTTCCTGTGCTATCCGTGGCATATCTGATTGCACCGAAGAGCAGGCTGGGACTGTTCATTAAAAAGCCATTTATAAAGTTTATCTGCCACACTGGCTCTTACCTAACGTTCCTCTTCATGCTCCTGCTGGCATCACAGCACATCGTCAGGACTGACCTTCACATGCAGGGACCACCTCCCACCATCGTGGAGTGGATGATCCTGCCCTGGGTTCTAGGTAAATCAGAAACACAGAAGTGCCTGAGCCACAGTCGCCTGACTTGCACCCATGGCAACTGTGTGGAGACTCATTCCTCATGTCAGCATCATCAGCATGTAAAGGGATTTGGCAGCCAGCTTCAGTAACTGCATAAAACAGCTGGGCTCCTTCTGGAACAGCAGATCCTGTTGGCCTGAGGCTTTTCTGCTGTTCATATTGCCATCTGACGTGCCTTTAGACATGACCCTGAGAAAACTGCAGGAGACACAGCTCTCTCCCTGCTCCCCCCCTGCTCTGTGTGAGGAACGGGTTAGGAATTAGCTTCTGGGTCACGCTAGTAACAAATAGTGTCACTTCTCATGCTGGCTTAGTTCTGCTGGCTGGTACATGGCAGGAGGCAATGGGAGAGCCTGCCTCTCCTTCCGCCTTCTCCCTGATCTGCTCCCGAAGCCAGTGAGCAGGTACCAGGCCTGCTTATTCCTCGGTTCCCAAACTCCCAAATAGCCTACAGGTAGGCAGAAAAGAAAAGATAAATCTCACTCTGCCTTATGCCTCTCTGGTCATAAACGGTGACCAAATCAATATTGAGAGCTTTAATATAAGCAGGAGAAGGGTGGAGTATTCATTATCAGATGCTTAAATGTAAGGCTTTTATTCTGATCTGGCTCGAGCAACCATGACTGTGAAGAAAAGGAGATGTCTGTGTTTCTGAGGGTAGGATGTACAGGTGAGGTAGTGAGATGGGATGGGAGAAAGTGGATAGAGCCACTGAGGGAGAAGAGCAGAGAAGCATAATTGGATATAATTTTGATGAGAGGAGAAGTATTTACCCTTTCAAACTGAGCTCCAACACAACAGCAAGTGAAAACCTGTGGACTCCACTAGAAGCATGGTCTGTCCTCTAATTAAGCTCCCATCTCCCTTGCTATGCCATTAACACTCCTAGTTTGTAACTAGGAGGCCTGCTTGCAGGCAGTGATATCCACACCTTTCTAGCCTCTACAGCCCAGGACATTTCAGTGTGAAATCCCAAAGTCAGATAACAGTGAATTGCCACTCTCTAGTAAGGGGTCAGTGGTCCGGAAAGTCACACTGATGCTTTGTGAGGACACCTCTCACAAATTTCAATCTCTGGAGCTCTTGCAGCTCCTCAGTGTTTCTCATGGGTCCACCTCTGCTTTCCTGTGCCTTCTGTCTCCCCTCTCCTGGTAACACCAGGTCCCAGCTCCTCATTTCTGCTGTGGCTCTGGATCAGGCTGGTTCCGTGCTGAACAAATCCAGCTGTTCCCTGTGCCAAACCTAAAATTAATGATGGAAATTGAGGCAAGAAAGTAAGAGTTGCAAACAAGTTCACAAATAACTTTCCATTGTGACCGAGAGCACTTTGCTTCTTGCATCGCTCTGCCACAGCTTCCAAATAGTAACTCCATTATCTTGCTAAATTGATTCATGGCATTGAAATGCACGTGTTAGTAGAAACTTCAGAATAAGCTGACAAGGTTAAATACCTTTTCTGAGCTTAGGTGATCTCTTCACTTCATCCTTAACTTCATGGTTAAAATTGAGGGAAATGGTAGGCATTTCAGCAAAGCTGATTTGCAGATGAAGGAAGGATAATCCATTTAAAAAACTCCTTTCAAAATCACTTCTTACAGCTGTCTGATCTTCTTTTTGAGTTCCTTTGTTTCAGATAAATAGAGATATTGTGGGACTGTTTATTAAATGGAGAAACTGGAACAGTTTCACCAGATTAAAGGTTATTATTTAAGAAATATCTTCCACTGTAAAAGGAGAGAGAGAACAGACACACACGGCATTGCTGTAGCTATAGTAACCAGCAATGATAACTCACTATAAATACAGTGTATGAGTTTTTCAGCAGGCTCTCTTCCATTGATTTATTTTATTTTATTTTAATTTATGTTTTTGTGCACATGCAAAGATTTGGAGGCAGCTGTAATAAAATTACCTTATTGGCCTTGACATTACGCTTACCTGACCATTGACCTGCTGGCTGGCAGCTGAAAAGCTAAGATTGATATTTGGATATTTGCAGCAGTTCATTGCAGTGTTATCTGCTCGTCAGATTGAACTTTCAGGTCCTAAAACTTGAGTTGCAGGTAGCATTTCAGTGACCACTGCAATATCCTGTGGTTAGGTATGGGCAGCAATTTGGGTAATTACATTGGCAATGCACGTGGAGGTATATTTTGTTGGTTTGTTTGGGTTTTTTTCATGTTTCAGGTCTTCATTCAAGGGTAATGTTGTAAACTGAGTAATTCAAAATACCTGCAGGCTCTGAAGACATTCTCAGAAGTACGTAGATGATGAAGGAACCTAGCTTTGCCATTTGCTTCTTAATGGTACTTAGGCTCTCAAAACCACTTAAACAGTCATACAAGAAAGGACATTAAAGGACATACAATAAAGTTACTTAAAATTAGAATTGTATGCCAGGTGAGTTTAGCAGTCTGGTAATGAACTTCAGAAGCTGCCTCTCACCCCTCCAGCTGTGAGGAGGTATAGTGGAGGTTAGCAAGTGCCAAGGATTATTACCAGAAGGCATTTCAGAGTGGAGATCATGGGCTCTGGCCATATCCTTGGGAACAAATATTCACCTCGCTAAACCCATACCCATATTTGACATTAGGTGAGTCATTGCTGAGGGATGCAATGCCAGGCTGCAGTGCCCTTTTTCATGCTGAGTCCTACCTTTTTTTCACAAAAAGTCCCTACAGGCTTTTTGTGCAGCAAGATGCATAAATACATTGACTGAGCACAGAGAATGAATTTACTTCTTCCCTCTTTGGTGTGATATTTCCAGGTCAGGGAGGAAATGTACTGTCATGCAGAAGCTGGTACTAGTGTTGCATGTTCTGCAGAGAAAGTCAGGAAAAATCAGTTCTGTCCAACGGAGCAAGGAATTCCTTACAGTTTCTATGAGAGCAGACAATCTGTTATAAACTATACCAAATACAGTTGCTTAAATAGTTTATTCATATAGAACAAATTTCATTTGAGCCAATCCACCCATACTAGTTATAAGTAACGTATGTTTCAGGCAGTCTCCTGGTGTGTATATCAGGAGCCCTGGATGGGAAACCTTGGTCTTTTTCATCTCTCTCTAGACTGCATTCCCCACAGAGTTGTAAAATGTGTCATAATCAGCAGTATTATATTTTGTAGAAGACAGGAGGGATGAGACATTTTCTCCAAGCTGCTAATTTAGAATTGTCTTCTATTGCATCAGGTATACACAGTGCTTTAATGGCAAATAATACCTCGTCATGACAATGATCTCTTTTTCTTTCTACAGGTTTTATCTGGGGAGAAATCAAGGAAATGTGGGATGGTGGATTCAATGAGTACGTACATGACTGGTGGAATCTGATGGATTTTGCAATGAACTCGCTCTATCTTGCAACTATCTCCCTTAAAATTGTTGCCTACGTAAAGGTACAGTAACTTTGGAAAGAGAATTTGTAATTTGGTTGTGAGAACTGTAGTACACAGGGTAGAAACTGGCAAAATCGAAATTACATATTAAAGAGAATAGCTGCTTTTCAAGCAGACTAGTTTTGAAAATTCCCCTGGAAAGCTTATTAATTTGTTTGGAAAAGGATCGTCCTTTTCATCCTGACTCTTTGATGAAGACAGAAGTAGATTGTTTGGGCATCGGGTAGAAGTTCCCACACTTGCTGTCCATTTTGTAGCTACTCAGTTGCCAAAGATACGTTTTGTTTTCTGGACCTCTTTCAACAATGCCAGACATAGTGAAAACATGATTTTTAAATAAAACAGTAAAAGAAAAACAAGAATAGGGTTATCTTAAAACATTAACAGACAAGATTTGTAACATGTAGTCCTACAGATCCATAGATTGCTAATTAAAAGTTTGTGAAAAGTCTACTAAGAGAAGCAAGCCAGCTAGTAGGAAGCTTCCCTCTGATAGAAAGGAGTCAACTTATTCTCTTCAAAATATAATTTTAAACTATCAGCAAGGAAATGAGAAAGAAGCATGCTGCAGCTTTAGCACTATGAAGATTCTTCACTGTCATGTTCCATTATGATGAGAATGCACATCAGAGCTCATCCTCAAAAGCACCTTCCACTTGTATAAACTTCTGATGCTCCAAGTTAGTGTATGCACATGTTTTGAAGCCAGAGGATGGCCTGCAGCACTTTCCTTCTGTCTCTCTTTTTCAAAGACACAGACAAGACGCAGATGGCCTCCTGCAAACTTCCTTATGCAGTGGATCTCTTTGGTTTCAGTTGGAACTGCGTGCTTGACCTCATTCTTTTCTTGGTATGAATCAGCAGTAAATTCACTATAGTTTGTGTAATTACACAGGTGTAGATCAAGTAACCGGAGTCTGCTCCTTTGCCATTTATGTGCTTTCTAGTTTTGCTGTGCTGCTGTGTTGGTTTTACCCTGGTAGAAGGGTACTGCTTCTTTTAGCCCAGCTCCTAACACCCGGGATGAGCACTTCACCAAAGCAACCTTGCTTAGTCTCGCCCTACCGTGTATGCAGGCAGAGAGGAAAAGAGGACAATATTTCACAAAGCTCATTGACTCCAAAATGGCAAGGCTTTTATAAAAAAACTACTACTATTGGGCCTTTTTTAAAATGCAGAAGGCTGCATAGTGGTAAGTTAGTTTTTCAAAGGGAAAAGCTTTAAGATAGTTGCTGCTCCCTGAAGAGGCAGCTCTGTAACAGCATCAAAGTAGGAACAGATTACGTCTTTCTTCTTCTGACATTCAGAACCAGTCAGGAAATTAGGGACTTGAAATGTTGGTCTTTAAACTGTTAGCAAAACAACAACAACAAAAGGCTGGAAATTTTAAATTCACAAACCAACCTTAAAACGTTAACAATCTCGTTCTTTTTCTTTCTCACACACAAATTACCAGAAGAGCTGTGCATTCACAGATTTATACAGTCACATACTGAGATTTAAACTCATAGCCAAACCACCTACAGAGGAAATACAGCTTTTTATACTGTAGAAGAACTACAGAAACTTGCAGGCTAACTACTAGGACCTATATGCCAGTACACAAAAGAATGCTTACAGGAATATATCTGTTTGAGTACTTAGCTGATCTAATAAGGCCTGCTCCTGACGAGGACCAACGTCAGACAATTCTGAGAAGTGCATAAAGTCATATATACAAATAGTTCCAAAACAGCACACTCACAAAAGTTCCCTTCTGACATATGTCACTTAGAGGTTGCAGTACGCTCTGAAACATGAGGATTTATAGTGTTGATAATGGCTTCAAAACCTTTTGCAACATGACTTGTAAAGGCTTTTGTTATTTATAGAACAGCCCCGAGCTGGAAAAGACTGGTATATATGCCAATATACCATATTCTAATACTTCTTATAACTTCAAAGGATTACATGGACATTTAGCTTTCTGCCAAATATCAGAAAAATAAATTGCATCCTGACGCTAATGTTTCCCATGTTTTTATGTGGAGACTTTTTTTTCTTGATTTGACTGGTTCCAAGACCTGACCTTAATATTGTCCAATGAAATCTTCAGGCTAATTATAGGGGAAAAATACTTTCTTAATCAGTTTTCATTTGCTGCATTTAATTATCTTCTAATGGGGAATGTGACTGCCTGGCGTAACTTATTTGTACTATCCTGTACACATCTCTGCTGTGTTTCATCTTCATCTTCTGAAGCCTAACCCAACCAACTCCTTCCCAGATACCCAGCCTCATGAGATATCTCTAAAATTTTCTGTTTCTTCACTACCTGTTGTGTTTGGCTGCTCTGAAGAGGCTACTGTTTTCCAAGCAAAAATATACCATTGGTTAATAGAGGGCCAAAATGTGACCCTAACAAGTTTCTTTAGAAATAGAGGTGCAATGAAGAAGACCTTTTCACATACTTTTATATGCAATCTATGCTAAGTCCTAGCAGAGAGCCCCTGGGCTCCTATGTCCAGACAGCACACAGAAGACAAACAACTGTGCAAATCTGCTCTCTAGGCAGGGGAGGCTTCCCAACCACAACCCTCCACCCCCACTGCTGGATTCTGGCAAAAAGTTGATGTCTGCCTGTTTGTAAACATTTTAAGACCCACCTTCAAATCAAGTTAACTCGCTCGGGTCATGATGTACGTGAAGTAAAGAACAGTTGGGAAATGTCAGAAGCAATCAGAGGTCATGCTGTAATCATCTTAGTTCCGTCATACAGAGAAATAGTTTGAAACAGCAACTTGCTTTTAGCCATGTCTTTGCAAAAAATGGTGAGCTTGTGTATTGGACCTTCAGATTTAAATAGAAAATCCCTGCTGATTCATGTGTCAGTATGATATTGATACCATTTCCATTTAAAAGGTACAAAAATTATTTTAGGAGTTCTAAACGCACTGGCTCCACTATTAGCTGTGTTGTTTTAAGTACATTTTTGCCTTTTTATACATGTTAAATGAGCAGTGACAAATGTTAAAAGGACATTTATTCCTTGATGTTAAAACGTCTCTGACTCCATTCTGTTGTGCCAAAGCAGTTGCGTTTATACAACCAGTTCTTTTGTGTTAGCTATTTACATCTGGCTGCATTTTGCGTAGAAAATGCTTCTGCTTTTACAGTTACATTACAAACCAAGTTAATGTTATAATTGATGCACTCAAATGTATCCAGTGTTTCAGCTGTAATTATGACCTCTGCTTTAGCAACTCCTCTAAAATTGCCATGACAAATTAACAAATAAGAAAATTAATATGAAGAAAGTACTTTGGTTCTGGGCTGTTGGCACTTTTTTTGAGATTACTAGAGAAGGAAAGCATCCACTTGTTACACTCAGTATTTCATTGCTTTCCTTTTTCCCTCCCTTCTCCCTCCCTTGCATTCTTCCTGGAACATGCAGTGTTTTGAATGTGCAGTCATATTTAGGAGGAAAAAGAAAAAAGGTAATTGGAAATTTCTGACCTGAACCTGCTAAAGGGCAGTCTGAAGCCCTCTGAATGTTGAAAAGGGGATTGTGAGAAGGAGATTGTGTACGAACTTGTGAACCTGAAGAACCCGCAAACAGTGAAATCAAAATTCTAATTAAATTAAATTCTAAATTTAAGCTAAGAACAGCCAACATACCAGAAACCTCTAAGGAAAACCTGGTCCCACAGCTATCCGTATCAGGGGGTCCAGTAGGGAGAGTTCATAAGAAGGCATCATTAAACCTAAGTCTCTGCTCTAATCAAGTCAGCTTCAGTCCTGAATCCCAAATGAGAGTCTGACAGTAGCTGAGAATTAAGATTTTTAAAGTATTTCTTGTGTCACCAGTACCTGGTTAGAATATATATGTGAAGCATTAGTATTAGCAGGTGTGACTCAGAGTAATTACAAAATCATTCACTTTTATACCCTTGTTCTTTCTTTCAGTATAACGGTTCTCGTCCAAGGGAGGAATGGGAAATGTGGCACCCGACTCTGATTGCAGAAGCCCTCTTTGCAATATCCAACATTTTAAGTTCCTTGCGTCTCATATCCCTGTTTACAGCAAATTCACACCTGGGACCCTTGCAGATTTCTCTGGGACGCATGCTGCTAGACATCCTTAAATTCCTTTTTATCTACTGTCTGGTGCTTCTGGCTTTCGCCAATGGACTGAACCAGCTTTATTTTTATTATGAGACCAGTGCCTCGGAGGAACCCAACAACTGCAAGGGGATCCGATGTGAGAAACAGAACAATGCCTTCTCCACGTAAGATGTCCTTTACTTTCTGTTTTTAAGGTTGACTTCCACTGTCCCCTGTCTTACCTGCCTTTGCCTGCATTCTGTCACTGCACTGAAAGTGCCTTTATTAATTCATTCGCAAGTACCAGGTGAGCCAGCTGGCTGTGAGGGAAAGGTGTGAGTTAACTGGGGCAGACATTCTGCTGAGCTTTGCTGTCAGAAAGACTCTTACTTAGGTCTGGAAGTGAGAGACAATCACTTTAGTTCTGGACCAAAGAAGTCTCCCATATGATCCTGCAACTTAAGTTTTACAATGGCTTTGTACAATTGCAGTATATTTGAGAAAGCAAGTATTCTTTTGCCATAATAATTGTTTTGTCTGGTTCCAGAGGAAAGGGGAGGAAGCTGAACAAAATGTAGAAAACAAGGGATAAACTTATGGGGAAAAAAAAGTATTAATAAATGAAGTGATACAGCAACAACGACAATCTCACCTAGGCCATTTTTATGCATACATGATGTTTCAGGCTTCTCTGGTTTCCTTGCAGTAGGGTGAGACTAAAATCCCAGCAAAATCCATTTTGCTGGAAATGCTGGTACTTTACTGAGATGTTGGCATGGAAATTGCCGTGATGACAGCTGGCAAGGCTGAAAGAGACAGCACATGCTGAAAAATAACATGAATTGTCTTTCTGATGTATTTGTTTTAATTACTAATAGTGGAAATAATTATAATAATCAGCCCCCACCCAATTGTGCTTGCTGCTTCACAGTACTTAAAACACAATGTGAAGAGAAATAAATAAAGCACGGTCTGGAAAAAGGCCTACGCCCTGCAAACAAGCAAAACAAAACTGTTGTCCACCATTTTATGCTAAATTAAATAAAATTTGTCATAATGCCCAATAATTCTCCACCCTTCCTCAGCTAAAGGCTTGAGGTTAAGAAAGAATTTGTGACATATTGACACTGTTATCAAAAGCAGATGATGGCTGAGGCCACATGATTACGTTGGAAGAGGAAAGGCTCCAATATTGTCTTGTGCGCTCCCTCCTTACAAGAAGTGGGGGATTTTCATGGGATAGAGTCCAACCTTACAAAAGCATCATGACCTGGTAGACCAGACATGCTGCTGTTTTCCACTGCAGAGCAGGAACACCATAGGCTTGATTAATTTTCTCATTAAACCCATCTATATCTGAAGGAAGTGAATGGAACCGCACTGTGCTAATGAAAAACTGAATTAAAGACTTCAGTCTTTTTTTCTATTTTAATTGCTTTGCATGCCCCAGAAATAAGTTGTGCTGCCCTTGCAAAGGAATTAAATAACAAATACTGTTCCTTGATCTATGTCTGGATTGGTGCAGCAGCCAGAGGGATAAATGTTTGGCAAGTACAGTTTGTTAAGTGGCAAATTCTAGCTCATGAAGGGTCAGAACCGCAAAGTTTTAGACTAGAGCCTGCCTTTTCCCTGGAGCTACAGTGAACAGATGTATTCAGTTCTGCCTTCTGTTTTGGACCTGTCTCCACTGCAAACCAGTTGTTTTACAGATTTCACTGTCAGCAGGTTAGTGGAGAACACGGCAGCAGGACTGGACTAAAGAAAAAGAGCTTTAGGTCAGCAGGAAAAAAAAAGATCCTTAAGTCTGTAAGAAGGTATAATATCTTGGGAACTAGAAATTCTAGAGAACCACTTAACGGAAAGTGTGCAGATCAGCTTAAATACAGACCACAATTTCTCCCACTCTAACATTCAGTTTACACCCCCTGCCAAGGAGTATGTAGCACAGAAAGGAAATTGAGGGGGCTCAGCCTTTATGTAGAGGTTTGTTTAAAACAAAATCGCAGTGGGAGGGGATCCATTAGGACTGAGGTCTCCTGGCAGGGGACAGAATGCTCTGCAGTTACTTTTTGTTTTGAGACTTGCTTAAGAAATATATTTAATGTGTTCTTAAAAGTTTAAATAGTTGTTATTAACACCCCCGGCACAAGCTGACATTTGGCCCTTGAGCAGAGGCACAGCATGGGTGACTGGCTAAGAACGAGCAACCTGCAAAACAGAAAATTACCTCGTTGGGCTGGGGAGAGAATGGCTGGAGTCAATTCAAGTCGGAGCTGCTGTTACCTCAAGTTTGCTCATAGTTCATCCCTAATGAAAGGATAAATGTAAAAAGCTTTCAATCAGTACCCTTTGATTCCTACCAGCATTTCTAAGCAGTCACACAATGAGATCTAATTTTGTAAGGGAAGGAAAAGCAGGACGCAGCTTGTGTTTGTACAGCTTGTTTAAAATGTGACACCTATTTACTGGTGCATTATTTCCTATTACTCCCAAAGGATGGGTTTAATATTTTCTTGGTGGGGAAATTTTCTGCATCGCAAACACAGATCATAGAAAAGTAATATTCCTTTGTGACAGCAATGAGGTGAAGTCATGAATAATTCAAGGTTTTTATGCTTTGGCCTCACCATCCCTTAGAAGGCAGAGTGTTTACTGCTAAGGCAAACAATTTGAAAATATGTTTATTGTTGTAGTTCTGGCAACTGAAGGAGGAAGGAGAGAGAGAGAGGAAGAGGAGGAAGGGGTGGAGAAAGTCCTACCTTACTGCCTGCTGTGTCATTCTCACTGGAAGGTCATGCTGGTTGCTGGGGCCGTTTCTCCAGGGTCAGGAGGGTTCCTGTGGCGGGGGGGGCACTTGCTGTCTCTGAGCTGCTATAAAGAGTGGTGGAGCTTTGAGATATCTCCTGTTTGCTTAAAATACATTCAGCAGGAGGGGATAGTCTCTCAATCACTATTTCCAGAATTCTTTTTTTTTTAGAGTTGCTTCTCCAAAGTAGTGTGAGCCCCACCTGAAACACTGTGAAAAGAGATTGTGGTTCTGGCCTGTCATTAAACACCGAGGAAAGAGTAATTAAGGCTTTCTTCTATGTACAATTGCAGACCTCAGTTGCTGACTTTTTCAAGGACTACACGTCCACGTGTATATTTGCCTTAGTCTGCGCCCAAATCATTGGTACTTTTACTGCTAATAGTTAAAATAAGTTAAAAGATAGCTAGCTCTTCAGCATTTTTAGTAGAAGAATGCTTAGCATTCTTTAGTTAATCCTTATTGTACCACCTCACTTATTAAATACATTTAACAAACAAGCTGACTTGTGGGAGAAAGGATTTTTACTTTAAAGAATCTCTATCATTTTAGCCAGTGAAAAAGATAAGATGCAACCTCAAAATATAAAGAAACTAAATCCCCATATAAAGCACAGGGTATGTATGGAACAGATGCTTGGAGAAGCCAGGAAAACAGATTCCTGGTATGTTAAGTAAAGTATCTGAATTACATGTATTGATTTTTTTAGTAGGAGTATTTGGAAATACCTACTGACCTCAGGCCAAAACATAAACTCTTAAACAAGTGTATAAATGTCATATTTTGATGATATGTCATTTATGCTATATTCTGAACAGCCAAAACAAAGATGCCCAAATAGAGCAATTATTTAGATTGCTGATTATGTATTTGACGTGATTGTGAAAGGTCACTTGTCTCCGGCTGAAGCAAATAGAGACCCGGGATGATCTCATCAGCTGTAAAGCACAGTGAGGTCAGGTCTAGTTCATCTATGGAAGGAAGACTTCAGAAGAAGAAAACCTCTGGAAGCTGAATTAATGTGATGACTCCCTTTCATCTGAGTCATTACTGATCAATTGTTGCAGCATCCTATTGAGGGCACTGCGCTGTGGTGGGTGGGAGCTGCTGCACAAACAAGCCACAGCCACCAGCATTTTTGGGCAGGTGTGTTGCTAACAGACGGGGTCTTGGCACTCTGGCCTGGTTCACCTGCAGGTAATTGCAAGCTCTGAGCCTTCACTGGTGCAAAAGGGGCAAGTAGGTGTGATTTCTCACATCTGCAACTCATGGTGCCTTCTTGTTGTGCACTATTTTACTACAGCCATGCTGTACTTGGGGATGGGTTCCTTTGAATGTTTAGTTCGCAAGTATGTTAATGATGCATGTATTGATTAAACAGGAGAGCTTATATCTAAAGATAACAGCAGTATGTTAGCATGGCATTTTCAGTTAGAGGGAATATATTGTGGCTGTTCTTTGCATGTGTGTAGAGTGGAAAAGGGTTCCTTGAGGGCAGTTAGGCTCATTGTGTCTCATGGGGATGTGGAGGGGGCTCTTGGACAGGTAGCAAATGTTGATGTAGCACAGCTCTCGCACATGTGGCTGGAGTGGAGACTGCTTCCCAGGGAGAATAAATGGCTGTACGGTGCAGCTGCTCTGTGGTGTCCCAGGCTCCCGATGTCTATGCACTCTCCACCTGAGCACTGCCTGAACCAGGCGTTGTTTTCCATTCCCCAGAGAGAGGTAGCCAAGTAAAAATCTCGTTTTATTTGCAGACTTTTCGAGACCCTCCAGTCACTCTTCTGGTCTGTGTTTGGTCTGCTGAATCTCTACGTCACCAACGTGAAAGCCAGACATGAGTTCACAGAATTTGTTGGGGCCACTATGTTTGGGACCTACAACGTCATCTCCCTTGTTGTGTTGCTGAACATGCTCATAGCCATGATGAACAACTCCTACCAGCTCATTGCCGTAAGTTATCTCATTCTCTCTCTTTTTGCTTTTATTTTTCTCCATGTTTTTCTCTCATCTGTTTGGTTTATGGCAAGTATGTATCTTCTGGGATGCTGGAGACTGCTGCCCCCGGTTTTTGACAGCAGATAGCTGGGATTTCTACTCACTAGCCTGAATCATGCTTGTGGAGGAGGGTTTGCTCTGTTTGTAGCTGGAAAAGGCTTATCAGCTGTGATCTGCCCTTGTCTTCTGCAGAGTAACCTCACTGATCACCTTGTCATTAGCAGCTGATTTACTTTGCAGCAGAGATGGTGTATAAAGGGAAGCCTTCCTACAGTTCCCTGATGTTTGATCTTAACCTGGGTGGTGGGTGTTGTGCATTTCCCTTCTCCCCCTCTCTTATTACTGTTTTTTTCTGTCTGAACCCTGTGTGTCAGGAGCCCAGTCCTGCAATTTCTTATTCCACAGTTTTCCCAATGAAATTAGATCATTTCCATCTGTAACACCAGCCAGTCCCTTGACAGCTGACTTTGTAGACCCCTAATCTCAAATTTCTGAGTAGCTTCAGTGCAGGATAGATCTGAGCTGAGTCAGCTCAGGGCTGCCAGTTTGCTGTAGAGCCAGCTTCAAACTTAACTTTATTTTCATTTGAATTTTCAAAACTGGTCTCTACTGTAATTTCATTCTGTGTGCCTAGAAACCAATATGTACATCGATGATTAAATTTGTCAATGGATTGAAAACTAAAGCAGCACAGCTCTGCCTTTTAAGGCTCTTCAGGTAAACTGCACAGAAACGGTATGGAAGGAAGCTAGATGTTGTGTGCACAGAATTTAAGGTAAACCAGTGGGCACTTATTTTCCAGTTTTGAGGTTTAGAGATAGTCAGGTGATGAAGTGCTGCATCCTCTGTGAACAGAAACAGGAGTTCAGAGAGAAATTTGAGTCTTCAGCTGGTTACTCAGAAGTACGAAGTGGAGGCTTCCTCTCTGCTTTGGATGACTCTTGGATTTACTTTAGAATACAAATGATAAATCGGAGGAAAAAAGAACAAGCACCAGCTCTCCTACTATTTCCATTCTCAGCTCTCTGGACAAATCTCTGGGGAAATGTGTGAGTGAGCTCCTTTCCTGGCTAAAGTGCCCAAAGGAGAATATTGAGTTGTCTACTTGAACAGGTTTGGCAACTGCTGTTGATCATCTGCGTATTCAAGTGGCTCCTAGATTTTGTTATCCAGTCGAACTGAGCTCTGTCCCAGGCCAATTGGTGATACTTTCTGACATCTGATCTTTATCACGTTAGAAAGTATGAGAAAAACTGGACCGTTGACCTTCCAAATGAGCAGAAAAGCAGCTTATCACAAAGGCATCGCTGCTTTATCAGCGTGTTTCAATGCTTTAAGTATTTTCTTTGTGCAGTGCTACTCCTCACATTCCAGGGAGGCTGGAATGAGGAGCAGAAAACAAAGATGGTTTCCTTGGCCACTGTCTCCCATTCTCCCTTCCTTTATTGTCATCAAATAGGCCTGTCACTGACACAAAGCCAAAACTTAAGATTGGCATAAGAATAGCAGTATTCTTACGCTATTCACTGGGATACAAACCACTCACCATTCTTTTCCCTGAATAATTCGGGTGATGCAATGACACATTACAAACAATCCCACATGACTTAGAGAGACCCATCATAACAATTAACTGAAGAGAACGTTCCAGAGGGGATTGCTGAATTGATGTTTTTGTGTGTGGAGCAGTTGGGAACAGTGAGTTGCTCCACCAGAAAGTATGCTTGTGAGAGACCCGAGGAGAAAGGACTGAACTCATCGGATAACCAAAGCATAACGTGCAATTCAGCGTGCAGCGTGAGCCCCCTACTCAGAAGAATGACAGTGGAAATGGTACAGGATACTTCTTTGTCACTTAAGCTGTCACACTGCAACTGCTGCTGAGAGCGGTGACATTTCTTGGGAAGGCAAGAGGCAGTTGCTTCCAGCCTCTTCTTGAGCAGTGCATGCAGCTTGTTTTTTGAAGCTAATATTTCTACATGCTCCCAGCATTCTCTCAGGGGCAATTTTTTTTTCTAGGGGAAAATATCAATTAATCTCTTCCCCGAAGAAAACAGTTCATTAATAAACGTTGAGCTTTACAACTGCAGGTCATCTTTTAACCTCCTGTAATCAGGTCAATGCCTTTCTGAATCACAGTAGGCTGTTTGCTAGACTGGGAATTTCTTCCTCCTGGTATTTATGTCACATTGAATGCACGTAGAATGACAACATTCCAGGGAGGGAGGAAGGGAGAGGACCCAGAAGCCCTTGGAGTGGGGTGGAGGTCTTCTCAAATACATTGGTAGGAAATCTTGTGCCATGTGCCGGATCCTGCAGAGAAATAAAATGAGCTAGACGCCAGGGATGAGAGTGCATCTCTGCTGTTGAATTCCCTGCCGTGGAGTGGTCAGGACATCTTAATTAATTCCACTTGTTAATGAGGCAGTGACACTGCTGTAATGCAAACGGTTTTTCTTCCCTCCTTTCTTCCAGAGAGGAATATGTTAATGGATTTGTAGCAGCTTTCCTTCAGGTTACCTTTCTCCATTGTCTCATACATACATGAATTTCTGCTGTGAGGTTACAGAATCCGAGCTGCTCTTTCTTTGCTCTTCGCTGGGTCTCCCCAGTGTGGGGGTTAGGGCTTGGTAGTTAATTAAGTACTGTAGGCACACAGCATGAAACCACAGGGTATCTGCAGGAGACAGAGCAAGGCAAGCAAAGAGTAAAACCTCCACGCAGCTTTGAGCAATTCCTGACTCACAGAAGGAAGAATTTTTCTGCCATAATTTTGTTGGGTTTTTACTAAGCCATTTCAGACTTCCATAAATACATTTTTCTAGGGGTACCCTGAAGCAGTTTCAATCTTGACTGTTTTCACACAGCCCATTTTTCTCTCTCGCCAAACTATTGTCAAGAATTGGTTATGGGAGGCACTATATTTCACCCACGAAGCAGACAAAATTCAAATGCACGCCAGAATTTCCATAAGCTTTGCGCTGCTGCAATATGTGAAGATCAGAATGTTCTATACAAGCAGCACAGAATGCTACTGGATGTTATGCACTGCTGGGTTTCTCATCTCAAATCCTTACCAGATGTGACAGAAATGCCATCAGCTGATTAATAGAAGTGGAATATGTCAGGATGACAAGAGGAAGAACAATGGAACTTATCTGAGAGTAGCCAGGTGGCTCCATCGTTTGTGAGTGGCAGAAAGTAACAGAGTGGCTAATAAGGAGGCTTTAAGTGATAGACTATTTCTCACAGGATTGCTACTTGTCTGCATTTGAAGCGATACAACCCTTCTGCCAGTCTTAATTTTTCCAAAACAATGTGATAGTGGGTGTTACGGGGGGTCCTGGTGCATTTTGGCCTTTCTGGTGCCCTAGGGTGCGGGTACAGTTTGCAGGGAATTAGGAATCTATGCATATTTTCTGAAAGCATGTTTCTTGTGTGATATTCTGGGAAGTCATGCAGGAATTAGTCACTGGAACTGTACCAACAGTTCTGATTCTGCAGCCACAGGACAATGGGAAACGAGATCGATGGAACAACGCCAGCTAAGACCCATCTGCAGGAGGAAAACCACAGGGCTGTGAACTCATAATCTGAGTTCCAGGTGAGTTAGAGCAATTAAGCAGTGCACAACGGCACTGCAGCACTAGGCATCCCACTGACATATTAAGGAGAGATGTAAGCACTTACAGCTTTCCGATCTTTTAGGAAAGTACGATGCTTAACACCTCAGCAACAGCGTCACACCAAATTAGGTTAGAGAAAAATTACCTCTAACTACTGTGCATGAAAGTGAAGGTGTTACAGCTTCGAGTGTGTTATACGTAGTCTATGAGTGATGTTGGAATAAAGACTTCATGATAGCAGTATTAAGCTATGAAATTGTTTTGTATATTGTGTTTCATATCCTCCTATTAGTTTCTATGTCTCTTACTTCAGACTAGTTCATCTCAGGCAGCTGTTACTGCAAAAGACAGCTGCATGTTTCATTTTTTTAAGTGCATCACTGTGAGTAGTGCATATGACCAAATTGAAGCATAGTTGCTAGTGTTAGGATTGGAGAAATGAGGGCATTATTGGACACCAAGATAGGAGTGCAATTTTAAATGATGGAATGAAATAGAGTGGATTAGCACATACTGTGGAGGACAGGAGTAAAAATCTGCATAGCAAAACAAAAGCTGTACAGTAAACAGAAGCAGTTGGTATGTGCAGCTAAAAATAAGTGACCACTTTCAGGAAATTTTGACTGTAAGTGTAGGGATGTTGTGCGTGGGGTAGGGAGCTTAGGAATTAAAGCACAGAAGAATATAAAGATTTTTCACCTCCTTATTGCATTGTTTCCAAGATGACTTTGGATTTCCCCCAGGAAGAGTATCGAACTTTTCTTGGTCTACAACGAACAAGAATTCCTCTAGTTTTCTGCACGAATTGAACTCCCTCAGCACCATGGCAGTAATTGCTACCCGGTTTAATTCATAGCAACGGCAGGAATTCTCTTCCCCACTCTGTGATCTATGACCCTTAGGACTGTCCAAAAAATGTTGCACCTCCTCTGCTTGCATGACCTGCACAGTTACTACTTGGTGATTTGGCTAAGGAAGAATTTTACCAATCAATAAACAGTTCAAGATACTGGACAGTCTGGAAGGTCCCTGCATGTGGCAGGTTTTGGGGTGGCAGATTATCCCCTTATAGAGATAAGGTCAACTCCAAAGCCTGGACTCAAATCTAAGCTATTGTAAAGCATTAGGAAGTGTTCCTCTCACAGGCACAATTTCAGGACCATTAATTTGAATTTCTTAGGAGAAACTGAGATGTGTTTGTTTTTTAACTCTGTCATACAGCAGGAAATGAAATTATACTCTTGTTATACTCTTGTTGCCAATATGAGCTGGGATTAATGTCTCTTGAAGCTTTTTATGGTGTAGCAAAATAACTAGGCTCTAGAAAGGGGGTTAAATTGCTCTTTGGTTTGCCGGCTAAATGAAATATCAGTGTCTGTCCCCCTGTTTTCTGGCCCTCAGGGGCTCCAGCTGACCAACATGCACATCCTGCTGGTCACTGCCCTGGTGCAGACCCTTGTTCTGGGTGCAGGTAATATGCTCAAGTCTTTACTTCATTCTACTATCCAACTATAATTACCCAGATCTCAATTACTGCGCTCCCAAAACTGATCTGTGTCATCAGTAGTAATTAACTGAAATCGCAAATCCTCCTGAACTTTGTGCCTATTGTGACATTTGGACAGGCAGATTTCTGTTTCATTTTTCCCCATGGAGTATGATACGTGTGAGGAAATGCCAGACCCTGCTCTCTAGTTCCCTCCTGGGGAGCTGTAGCACATCTTTAGAGGAGTGGGATTGATTCCTAAGGCTGGATGCTCCCTCGAGAGTTTGTGACTGGATGTGGGGGACTCCCAGCAGATTTTTATTTGGAAGTGAAGTGAAATGTGTTGTGGTGGTGGTGGTGTGCAATGATGCTGCCATGCAGTGAATGGCCTTGCAGCCTCACTGTAGACTGGCAGGCAGCTTAATTGCTTTTTGTTAGCAAGCTAAAGTATTCATTTGAAGGTGTAGGACTGTTTGTCTTTTTGCTGGCTTTGGCCTAATTACATATAACCCATGGACTTGAATCAAGTTGTTAATATTCATCTGGTGTTTGCAGAGCCTCTAAATGGAAGCACTCGATGTGCTCTGACTTCACATGCTGCATCCTTTTTTCTGTTGTTAGACTAGACAATGCTAATTTTTCTTCCTGGGACCCAATCCTGCAAACCCCTGCTCATGTGAGGATTGTCAGCAGGATCAGAAGGTTAATCCTTTCTGTTGTTTTTAATCTTTGAAAATCCAGATATTTATCTGACCCTATGTACCAACGTGGCCAAACCATTCCACGGCTTATTCAGAGGAGCAGAAATACTACATTTAGGTAAAAACCAAGATGAGCTTGTAATCTGCAGATGAGCCCTGGCTGATTTAAGATATTACAGAGAGCTTGCTGGAGTTTATATGGGTGGGTTCTGTTTTCTTTTGGTGTAGTGAACATAGCAGTGCCCTGCATGACAGGTCAATAATTCTCTGCCCATTACGTGCGAAGCAGCGCAGCAAGGCTTGCTCTTGCTACATGATAGAAGTTGATGTATCCAGATGGAGCCACATAGATTGCAGCCCCCTGTATTATCCCATCTTTTATTTAGGCCTGACAAGCTCAATTAGCATTATCTTGTGCTTCTGCATCGAGGGGGCTTTTGTTAAAAAGGCAGAAGAAAAGGCAGATAAAGGAGAAATATTACTGAGGAGAAAACAGTGAAAACTAAAAGGGATTTATCTGGGCTGAGCTTTCACCTGATAGTGAGCAATGGGAACAGCTATATTAAGAATCCTCTGAAACGTGACTTTATAGATGCCAGCGCTTCACAGATTTCCTTTTCAGCGTGCTGCAATCTAGCAAATAGGTTGATGCTGATTATATAGGTGAAGCAGGATACCTGTGACTCCATCCAAGTAAATGGGAAGATGTCTGATAATCTGGATGCTGTGCATCTGCATTTCTGTTCTCTGGTCCGGTTCCCTGCCGCTCCTCAACTGCGGACCCTGCTCTCAGAATCTGAGAAGCAGAAATGGGCTTCGTCTCCTGACTCACCGTGATCTCCACGGCTCAAGATTCATTTTGAGACTTGAGCGATCTCATATGTTTATAATGGTTCCCTTTCTTTTGGCTTAAGGACATATTTAAACAATCAGGGTGTTGAGCTAGGATTTCTCATTTTTGAGCAATTTTTTTCAATTTTTGCCAGCTAAGCTCATGTGTTGCATTTAAGTGCCTGTGCAAACAGGCTGACTTTCAGAGTATCAGGCGCTCGCTTCTCCTGCTGGTGCTATGACCTTTACAGACTCAGTAAAAGACAGTTCAGCTCCACTCCTTCACTGAGGAAAGGCACTTTATGACCAGTGATAAAAAAGCAAAATGCTAAAGCCTTTGATCCCTGAATACATGTACATGGTCTTGTTGCTTAACTGTGGAAGTTTGGGAATGATGATTGAGGGGGTTTTTTTGGTTACTTGAGGAAGGGATATAAGGACTGTATATATATATGTGCATTAAAAGGTTGTAAAGCCTGAGGAGATACAGCAAGGCTCAGAGCTTTGATTCAGGAAGATTCCAGCAACACATGAAACCAGTTCCCAGGTGCATACCAGTAATGAATTGGCTCACGTTAAACTGGCTGTCCACCAGCACCCCCAGATCTTTTTCTGCTGGGCAGCTTTCCAGCCACTCTTCCCCAAGCCTGTGGTGTTGCCTGGGGTTGTTGTGACCGAAATGCAGTACCTAGCACTTGGCCTTGGCCCAAAGATCCAGCTTGTCCAGGTTCCTCTGTAGGGCCTTCCTATCCTCAAGCAGATCAACAGTCCCAGCTAGTTTGGTGTCATCTGCAAGCTCACTGAGGGTGCACTCTATCACCTCATCCAGATCATCAATAGAGATATTAAACAAGACTGGCCCCAAAACTGAGCCCTGAGGGACACCATTGGTAGCCGGCCACCAACAAGATTTCACCCTATTAATCACAGCACTCCAGGCACGGACATCCAGACAGCTTTTTACGCAGTGAAGAGTACACTTGTCTATGCCATGATTAGCCAGCTTCTCCAGGAGAATGTCATGGGGGACAATGTCAAAAGCCTTACCAAAGTCCAGGCAGACAACATCTACAGCCTTCCCATCCAGAAGCAGGTCACACGGTTATAGGAACATGTAGCATCGGAGTCAGTGGCAAAGACTATCAAATGTGCTTTGTGATTATTCATAATTAGAGCTCAAATCTGGAAGTTACAAATGGCCTTAAATAACACCTTAAATAAACTGTTAGACCTTTAAATACCTTTGCAGCAGCTGACATGACATTTCCCAGCTGAAATCACATCCTTTAATGGCACCGACTGGATCCGGGGATCTGAAATTCACATGTGGATCCAAACTGGAATTTTTCTTCTTGGGACAAATTTCTCCTGGGGGGAAAAAAGAAAAAAACAAACAAACAAACAAGAAAGAAATAACTGAAAGGGGGTACAGAGAAGTACCCGGTTTTCCTTTGCATTTGGCTCCCACCAGTCCAGCAATAAATTTCAAGACATTTCTTTCTTGGAAGAGTTCAAATCTCAGGCTGACCAGCAATGCAGAAAACAAAATAAAAAATCAAAGATAATATTGTGGGAAAAAATGCAAGTAGAAATGAGTCAAAATTCTTTTTTTTTTTGCCATGGTACTAAGAGAGTCATCAACGTTGGGGCGCTTTGGGTTAGACATACCTTCTCAGCCCACCATTTCCCTACGGGCATGTGTGAATTACTTTATTTTGACCTGGCTGGAGGTAGTTAACATTATCAGCACAGACTTTTTATCTCTCTGACTTTTCTGCATGAAAAGAGGCTCTTATCAGGCAGTGATAAAGGAGAGAAAATGGATGGCAGGAAGAACAAAGCCTTAGTGATATCTTTCTCATTGTTTCTTCCTGCTGAGGCTCTTTTAGAGAACTGCATTTACTGCATGAACTCTTTTAGAGCCTGCCTGACCTCTACTACTGAGCTGATTTATTTCATTATTAAAATAAAAACTGAACTTCACTGGAATATGAGTGAAGAAAAAGAAAAGGTGCTAGTTCAAATAATTCAACTGCACTAAAAGCAGCACTATTCACAGTTCCCTGTGTTTTCTCAAATGCAGTATTCCCTGGCCTTCTCATTAGCTGCTGTTGTTGCTATCCAATATGCTGCTGGAAGATGAAAGGTAAATGATACATGTAACCTAAATACATTGTAGAATGTAGTGCATTGCAAGCTACAATGAAAATTTTAATTATGAATAAATTCTGCACATGGAAGATATAAATAGCAGAGATGCTAAAGCATGCATTTTCTTAGTACAAACAAACTGATTCCCCAGCACTGGGAAAATCAGCCAGTTTGCAGTAAGGAGGTCTGTTCTGGGGCAGCAATGGTAGTGCAACAGCTCATCTAACAGCTCTGCTGCAGTGTCACTCAGGAGTGAATGCCCCTGCTCTTCACTTAACCTTCTGTGATCAGAAGCCATTGGTAGTTTTCTTTCCCACTGCAACCAGTGACCTACCCTGTTTCTGTGACTTCTGAGCCTCTCTGGCCATATGGCCTTCGTTTCAGTGGCCAGTCTGGCACAGACCACAACACTGTGCTCCAACGATGGAGTCCTTTATCCACCTTATTATAAAAAGCAATCACCATGTTATATGTCTTGTTGGCACTGATCTGTTTGAAGTGATGGACCTCAGACATTTCAAAATTAAGGAAGTTTTTCCTAACTTCCTCTGTTACAGTGTGTTCTTTTATAGGCTCTACCATGACTGGGATTTCCATCCAGCTTTCAGGCTTTTAAGGCTCGCAATCCTATTGATGGCTTATCCAAAATGTCTGCTATGTCAAAATTTAGATTTTGAGGTTTTTTCTCCCCTGTGCTCTGTTTAATTTCCTCACCTAAGGGTCTTGCTGCCTTTTACCAGATAAGGATAGCTCTTTTCTGAAATCTAGTCTTTACTCGTATCGTGGCTCAAGTATTTGATTTTCTTGCATCCCCGTGCTGGTATTTATTTATGAGTATTTCTTCAGGACATGCCTAATGCTTGAATGTCCTTTTCCTTTACTGTGCTGGAACAGAAAACACCCTGCATCCCTGGCTGAGCTGCTGCCCAGGAGCAGCTCTCCCTTCCTAGGCCACACGCTCAGCCCTTGCCCATTTGCCTGTGTGTGTGCTCCTGCGTGGGGTTTGCTTTGTGGCTCTCCAGGCATGTCTTCCCTCACATCAGGGCGCTCCCTTGCTTCATGTGTGCTGGTTTGCATGTGCCACGGGCTTTGTTCTCCCCGGGACATGGCCACACACTCCTCTTCAAAGCCCTGTGTGGTTGGCACGGGGCCACCGCAGCTCCCCTGGTCAGGGCTCCCTTTGCGCAACCAGTGCAGGGGTGATCTTGTGCTAAGACAGTACTTTCATCTCTTCCCTGGCTGCCTCATTCCCTAACTGTTCTAATTGCTTTTTCTAATGCTAGATTGTCCTCCTTTAGTATTTTTTCTTGTATTATTGTCGAGATTGATCCTATTAAGTTCTTATCCTTCGGTATGTCATCCCCAGCTTTGAAAGCAGAGTCATTTGTTGTCAGCTGCAGCTGAATTACCTACGCGTTAATTGCCTTTATAGGTCTCTGATTTTTCTCACAGACTTTTTTTTTTTCCTTTCTATGACTTACTTTTCTTTGAAGAATAGTAAGCATCATTTAACTTGAATAGTCTGCTTGGATTTTTGCTACTTGCTTCTCTGAGCTTGTCATTAAACCCCCAAATTCTGCTGATGTTATTACTAGTTTGCCCAACACACATTACAAAATTAACAGCTTTGAAACTGCACAGGAGTTGTCTGTGTTGGGTTCTGTAAAGATTAACTTTCTCCTGACCCTCTTTCTGCAATGCTTTCTGTTCAGGTCACACAAGGGCATATTCCTTGTGCTAGCCGGCTTTAAAGCCATTGCTTTTCTGTGCTGTTTCCCTGCTCTGGGTGTAGCAAAGAGCAATAAAGACATGTGTGAAATAGATAGAAATATACCAAACAAAGTTTAATGACTTGTACACTTCGCAGTGCAGCTAATTACACAGGAAAAAACCCACCTTTGAAGTTCCTGTGCCTTTCAGGCAACAAGCCTCCCTTACTCAATAGACTGCAAATAAGACCTGTAAGTGAGCACCTTGCAAAGGTGAACACTGCATCTACTCCTCATTCCTAGAGCAAAGTACTACAGCTTGGGCGCTTCCTAAACTTGTGGGGCTGCTGCTGGCACCTTCTGGGACAGCAGCAGAGAACAGTTGTGTACTCCTGATTCAGAAATCACCCAGCTTCTGCCAACGTTCCCAGCACAACGGGAAAGCTTTCCGTGCCTCCTTCCGAGGAGGCACTCAGCCATGACCAGCCAGCCTAGTCCCGAGGGCATCGTCACAGCCATCTATATCTGCATCTGACAGGCAGCAGCCTGATTTCCAGCTTAGCCCACTGACTGTTGTATAATAAAACACAGGAAAGGCACATGCAGCCCTTTTTGTGCCAGCTAGAAAGAAACTAGCCGTATTTACATATTATTCTTTCCAAATAGGTTTGGGGAGGATTTGCATCCCAGGAACACACCTCTTAGAGGAAAGGGCAGAAGCCCTTGTGCACCTACATGGTGTAGAGGAGCTTAAGTAGCTGATTATCTTGTGATTATTTTACAGTGGAAAAGTTTGCAGATCTCAGAGTGCCTGGCTGCCCAGCAGGACCATCATCTCAGCGTTATGTTTTAGCTGAGTGTTTGTGCCGTGGCTCTACTCCAGCCTGACCCAGTGCTGACCACAGTGTGCAGCCACAGAGTGCAGGGAGCTGCCACAATCCATTTCAGCCTGTCACCCCTGAGCTAATGTAAATTCAGGACTATCCCAGCACTTTTCAGGGACACCTTTCAAGAGTCACAAAATCGGGCTCCCGTGCCCCTGTGTGCTTCCCCACGGGACAGACAGCTCCCATCTGCTAAGTTAAAAGTAACAACGTCTTCCTCCATCAGCTTTCCAGCCACAAGGGAGCTGAAATACTAAACACATGAAGGGGCTGAGGAACGTCGCGGCTGCAGCAGCAGAACTTGTCTCGTAGAGAGAACTGAAAGAGCCTTCCATTGCTGGGGCCCTGCTGGCTGTTCAGGACCAGCCAAGAAGCTGGCTGTTATTTGGCAAAGTATGATCTAAACCATTCTGCCCAGCAAGGAGACGGTGATGGAAATCTTTATAGAAAACATTTCACAAAATGTAAATAACAGATTTTCTACACAGAGATAAAGATGGAGATTAATGCTTGAATTATCCTGGATAATTAGTGTAGCAGGTAATTATTTAAAATCTGGCACATCTGTGAATACATCACTTTGACTGAATTAGAGAACACTCGCAACTGCTACAGTAAGTTGGCTTCAGTGATCCCACGGGGAAATCTTTATGGGAGATTAAGTCTCACTTCAAATGGCAGAGATTCACAAGAGGATTACGTGGCCAATATGACACATTCGCATTGTGATAGTGATACGTTTGTTTTTTTCTCACAGAGAAGCCAAGTGCTGGTTTCTTTGAGTTCATGTGTTCTTTGAGCTTGAGGGCTCAGCCCTCTTAAGAAGTAGAGTGTTTTATAGCTGAAATGATGAGCAGTGCTTGAAAGAAAATAGTGACAAGAACAAGGGCAAAAGCAACAGAAGCTCAAAAAGAGGACAGTGAAATCCCAGCTTGGATTTAAATTCCTAAAGCAACAAGGTCACACTTGAAAAACTACTGGGTATGTTTCTTTAGCTTATTATATATGTTGCCAAAAGTTGTCATCTAAGAACAATATATAAACCACCACTGGTCTGTGAGGATCCTATGGTGACTCTGCAGTGGGTCTGCTGGAAGCTCCTCACCATGGTGGAGCGTTGCAGGGCACACCTTGCACTGCTGAGCTCCCCTTGATGTGTGCCCTCTGCCAGCGCTCCCCGTGCAGGGGCAGAGCTCCTCTGCTTCCTCCCATCTTCTCTCTCTGGAGACCCACCTTTGCTGAAGCCTGTCAGGGTTATGTCCATGGCAGCTGTCCCTGGGAGCGGGCTCTGACATGCCATCTCCTGTGACCCACTTCTGTCAGCACCTAGTGCAGCACTGAACCCTCCAGCAGCAGGTCCATCACTACGTAGCTTTGTGGGTGTGTGATAGCCAGGGCAGGCTGATCAAGGAAAGGGCCCTCGAGTTGGACTCTTGCTGTACTGGCATTTGGGACCTCACTTTGAGTGTTCACCTACATGGAATCTTTGCACCAGCTTTGAAACAAAGCAGGCTCAGGCTCAAGCAGCTCTCAAAGTGTAAATCTCGCCGAGTGATCTGCAGTCACTGGAGAGATGCACCAAAAACCTGCAGCACATCTGGTAGTCCACTGGGCCACGTTCACAGCCAACTCAATGACTGATGTGCTGGCTGTAACTCAGCAGTGCTTCAGGTGCGAATTGGGTATGGAATGATTGCTGAAGCATGGTACCCTTGGTTCTCTGCACAGGGAGGAAAGCTGGGAAAGCTGCGGTTTTGTGTGCAGATTTCACTGCTTACAGACCTAAAGAGAGCTCTAACCAAGAAAATGGTGGTTTCCTGGCACACAAAGACATTCTCAGTAAAATTGAAATGTCTCTTTCCAATATTTGCAACACAAAACTGCTGCCAGGAGCTCTCATCTGATTTGCTCAGGTTCTCAAAACATCAAGGTGAATAATTGAGACAGTCTGAGTTTGTGAACCCTGGGGAGTTCACAGCAGTAGAAAAAAAGAAAGAAAGGGTACTTTAAGCTTTGTACAGAGGGTCTGTCTTTTAAGAGAGGTTGTATTGAACTCACTGACTGAGACTGCACAGGAAGAAATAGAGGTGGGGCTGAAGCCAGCATCCACCAGCCTTACCAATGGATGCCTTTAGGTCAACAGGGATTTGCTCAAACCAACTGCAAACCTTCCCCAATGAGAAACTACTGCTAAGTTTCACAGTGGTGCCCTGCACCTGCATCTGCATTCAGCCCCTAGTCAAAGAGAGAGCCTTTAGGTCTGAGCAGGGAGCAGCCAGCCCTGTCGCTGGAAGAGGCTGGGACAGCTTTGCCTTTAACTCTGAGCAGTTCTTAGGCAGGAGTTGCCTGTGGGCTGGTTGTGGAGCTCAGAACACTAACACAGAGTCTGAGAAGGAGGAACAGAAACTGCATGGTACCAGCTTGTCCTCTCTAGATCTGCTCAGCTTGCAGGTAAGAAAAATGAAAAAAATGAGCAGAAATCTTTTTTTTTTTACTTTTTTTTTTGGTGGCAGTTATTTCTACTGCTGCAAACTTCATTTTTAACTACCCAGAACTTAATTTCCACCATCATCAGCTTTTTATGCTTCATTGTGATGCTGCAGTTTCCTGCTTATGGGGTCTGATAATACGCGAGGCAAAAAGGGGCATGTCAAGCTGCTTTCTCCGAGTCTACCCATGGCTTGAAAACAGCCCTTTCAGTAAGCTGGCAGGGGACAGCAGTGTTCTGGGCTGATTTAGTCCATCTGCAGAAACTAATGTGCCACTGGGCCACTGAGGCAGCTGTTCTAAATGGAGAGCTGCATGTAACTTGAATACGCTACTGAAATGGAGCTCAGCTGCACCTCACTGTCACAATGTGAGCATATTTTACCTATGTCAGAGCACTGGAGCGTAGCCAGAAAGACAGTGTAGTAATTTTTTGGGGAATGAATGTTCAGCCATATTTTATTAAACTCCCTGTCCTACTCTTTGCTGCGTGTTTCTGAGAGCTGCTGCCCTGCGGCCCAGCATCCCTCACTCAAGACAGCTGCTTGTTCCAACCTGGTTGAACTCTCCTTGGAAACTTAAAATCCCATATTGTCCTTTTCTCCTGCCTTGCGTCGTTCCTTAGCCTAGATAATCATGGCTTTGGTTTAATCTCATGTGAGGTACCGTTAACATAAATGGTGAACAGCTAAAGTGTCATAACCATCAGCTTAGCACTATACTCTGCAATTATAACTATACATTAATTTACCATTTAAATTCAGTGTACTATTGTAAGCTGTATTCAGCACTGCGTGGCTTGGAGGCTTCAAACTATTTCCTTCTTTTTCTCTCTAATCTCAAAATTTTTGCAGAACATACAATACAGTGACATTTTTAAACTTTAAAACTGGCACAAAACAGCATGAAATCTGTTTTGAATATCTGCAGTATCTCTCTAAATCCAGGCTGTAGGTAGATGCCTCTGCCCTGATGTTGAAGGGAGTATGGAATTTGTTCTTGGGCAGAACAACCCGTTGACTCCCTGTACTAGAGGGCAAACAGCTTGATTTGGGGATCCCCATTTTGCAGTCTGTCAGCTCAGTGTCTCGCACAGACTCAGTATTTCTTTCCTGGTGACTGTATGGACCGTGTGCCATCTGTGCAGCTGAAGAAGGATGCTATTAACTTTGTTGGGACGAAAACCACTCAAGCACAGCAAGCTAGCACAGTGGCAATATAAACAAAAAAATACCAACAAAACCCAACAGTAAAATGTTTCCCATTTTGTGTAAGAGTAATGCAGAGGTAAGATTTAAAATACAGCATGCATAAAATGTGTCACTTCCCTATAAGAGCTGAATTAATGGATGCTATAAAGACCAAACAGATCAAAAAACACTATGAAAGATCTTTTACCAGGGAAGAATGTGAGAATTCATTGGCTTTGGAGATGAGAAGCGGTGATTTGTGATAACAAAAGTGCTAGCAAAAAGGAAATGTCTTTTCCTGCTTCTTCTATTGGTGAACTAATAAGTGTAACCACTAAAGGACGAAGTCCAGCTTTAGCATGTGAAATTACTTTAGCTGAATATGGCTATTTCTCAGTGGTCGGGATTTTACACTCTAGCTACATTTCACACTGCATTTTTTAAGTGCACCCCCAACAAGGGAGGTGGAAGAAATGACACTACTTTGCCTGTAGCTGGAGAAGTCTTTTATTGCTCACACATCCTCTCCTCAGCTGCTGGAAGTTGCTCCAGGAAAGCCTGCCTGCAGCTGTTCATCATCTCTTTCCTTCTCTCATAGGACCACGCGGATATTGAGTGGAAGTTTGCACGGACGAAGCTCTGGATGAGTTACTTTGATGAGGGTGCCACTCTGCCCCCTCCTTTTAACATTGTCCCAAGTCCCAAGTCAGTCTGGTACCTTTGCAAGTGGATTCACAATCAGCTGTGCCCGGGCAGTGACTCTGACAATGAACAGAAGAGGCATGAAAACCTCAAAACATTCACAGTAAGCAGCTGCATGGGTTTATACTTTGTTTTTTGAGGGCACTTGTGCATGTTCAGGGTCGTTAGGGCTGCTGCTCTGCTGGTGCAGAAGGTTGGTGGATCATCGCTTGCTAAGACCACCAGCAGCTCTAAAGTCAGGACTAAACAGGTAACATAACCTGTACCTTTCTCTTTCCAGGAACGGCACGCAGACAACTTAATTCAGAATCAACATTACCAGGTAAACTTTTCAGTACATGAAGTCATTACTTGCTGTTCCTTCTTCCTGCCCATTTTCTTACACTGATTCTTGCGCGCTTCTAGAATATACTTTGATAAGTGTAGGTCCTCTTAAAACCATTTTGCTTATCATGGTTTAAAACATTTCTGGGCTGTCACACCATTCTGATTAAAACTGTTCCTGCAGCATTTTTACACGCTTTTGAATCGTTTCTCTCCTGCTCTTTTTTTTTTGTAAAGCATCCCTATCTCAAACAGTGGTGAGGATGTTCTTTTATTTTGGACACCTCAGGAAGGAGGAGTGGTTCCTTTGCTGAATTTTGCTTTTTTGTTTGCTGTCAGCCTGTCTGTCATCAAGTCTTCATTGTAAGTCAACCTACAAAAGGATGAAACTGTATTAAGAACACCAGCATCGGTGCTGGAATTCAGTGTGATGTATTATGCTGGCATGCTGGAAGGAAAAGAAATTCTCCAGACCGTTAGGTGGTACATTAGGCTATACTGTCAAAAGTAATTTGCCTTATTTAAGACATCTGCTTTTTGAAGAGGTTTTATCTGAAGTTGATGTTTAACATAGTTAGTCACCTTTGAGAACAGACATCGGGTACTTTCTGGCTTCATAGCACAGCATATGGGTTCCAACAGTGAGATCTCTTAAAACACCTCCCAGTAAAACTTTGGTGCGGAGACCATCATCATGCTTGGTGTGGCTCAGGCTTGTTATCCCTGTGTATGAAATGGGGGAAAATGAAGGGAAAGATTGGAGTAGTCTCTTCTGTGTATAGACATCAACCTCTGTGAATGTTGGCTGGCACAGATAAATGTACAAGCTCAAAGTATCAGTTTGCTTATGTAAAGCCAGCAAAAGCACAGGGCAAAATAGATCTCATCCTACAAAAATCGTTATTGTAACAAACAGCCCAGGTAACACAGAGCAAGAGCCCTTAGAGAAGTCACTGAAGATGTGATTCAATCACAGAATCACAGAATTGTCAGAGTTGGAAGCAACCTCTAGGGATCATCTAGTCCAAATTCCCTGCTAAGANCAGAGTAGAGGGGGAGAATGACCTCCCTCGACCTACTGGCAACACTTTTCCCTGTGCAGCCCAGGATTCCATGGGCCCTCTTGGTGACAAGGGCCCATTGCTGGCTCCTGGATAGTTTACTGTCTACCAGGACCTCCAGATCCTTCTCCTTGGAAGTGCTTTCCAGCAGGTCTGCCCCTAACCTGTATTGGTGCCTGGAATTCTTCCTCCCCAGGTGCAAGACTGTACACTTGCTCTTGCTGAACCTCTTAGGTTCTTCTCTGCCCAGCTCTCCAGCCTGTCCAGGTCATGCTGGATGACGGTGCAGCCCTCTGGAGTGTCAGCCAGCCCTTCCAGTTTGGTATCATCAGCAAACGTGCTGAGTCCTTCCAGCGCTGTCCACAGGCACTGCAACAGCCTTGAAAGGTGCTTTTAACATGCGCAGGGAGCTGGCAGGTGTGGTTTAATGTGAATGTGCATTGTCCCCACGGGATCCCAGCTGCTCTTCATATTATTTGTTGTCAGCGTATTCTCCTTGGCTTTCAAATGTTTGATAAACAATCTTCAAATGGCCAGCTTAGTTTATCAGGATACAGCATATACACATGAGACTGGTAATGTTAAGAACTTGCAGAAGTTGAGATTAAATGGCTTAAGGACATTTAAGAACATCAAGAATTTTTTCTCAACAGCTTTTACATATCTAAAACAAGTACAAAATACCTGCTCATGATAGCTGACAACTGAGCATTCGAGATGGAAGGTATAGAACCTTTTCCAAAGGCTTGTTCTATTTCTAATGGCAAGTGATTTTCTTTTTAGACAAGAGAGTCAAGACAGCTGCCGTTGGTAAGAACTCAGTGAAATGCAGTAAGAGCAGAGTTTGGTCTGAGCCAGCCATTGAATCACTCACATTGTTTCCCATCCCCTGGAGGTGTTCAAGGCCAGGCTGGATGGGACTTTGAGCAACCTGCTCTGGTGGGAGGTGTCCCAGCCCATGGCAGGGGGTTGGAACTTGACGATCTTTAAGGTCCCTTCCAACTCTAACCATTCTTTGATTCTATTCCAGGAAGTCATAAGAAATCTTGTGAAAAGATACGTCGCAGCAATGATAAGAACTTCCAAAACCAATGAAGGTTTAACTGAAGAAAATTTCAAGGTAATTTATTATTCCTTAATAATAATAATAATTTATTATACTAATTCAAGTAGCCACTTGCAGACTTCACACTAACTTGTCAAGATGAGTTGTAACCTGCTGTGGAAATAGGCGTATTGCAGGAGCAGGGAATACATACAATGCATATGCGGAGGGTTTTGAGCAGAGAATATTCATATTCAGGTGTCTTCTCATATGGTCACCTCCCAGATTTTAATAGACAATATGTTATGTAGATGAAAGCTTTGGAAACGGTAGGAATTGAGTATCTGATTTGAGTCACCATCACATTCCTCATTCTAACCCAGACAGAGCCAAGGCATGAGTCTGGGTTAATGGATATGAAGAACACTTGCCACCAAAGTTAAAGGCAAGTCTCCAATTCTCGGGATTACCAATACATTCTTTTTGTGTGTCACCAAATAACTGAGATGCACGTGGTCTTCTTGTAAGTGTGATTTGGTATCAGTCATTTGCATATCTCTGAACATTTCTCCCAAGGGAATGTGATTATTCTTTCATGTCACAGATAAAGCTGCTGAGTGTAACTCATTTCCCCTTTTTGCCCTAGGAATTAAAACAGGATATCTCAAGTTTTCGCTATGAAGTTCTTGACCTCTTGGGCAACAGGAAGCCCCAGAGGAGAAGCTATTCTACCAGCAGCACAGAGGTGTCCCAAAAGGACGAAGCAAATGAAGATGGTGCTGGAGAAAAATCCAAAGCCAAGAGCGTGTCTTTCAATGTAGCCAACAAGAAAAAGGACTTCAATGTATCTGCTCTAATTAAAACTATGTCTGGGATCGATATGGTGGAAGAGAAGCCAAAAAGCAACGGGATCGGTAAGCGCTCCTTTGTCCGAAATGGAAATAGAGTTCAGAGACTTTCCAGCTCCAAGAAAGAGTCCTTTAAGAGACTGGGCCTACTTTTCTCCAAGATGAACGGACACGTACCTGAACCAAGTTCAGAACCCATGTACACTATTTCAGACGGAATTATTCAGCCACACTACATGTGGAAAGACATTAAATATTCTCAGATTGATAAAGAGAGAGAAGAGAATTGTTCCAAAAGTGAAATTAACCTCAATGAGGTGGACTACCGTGGGAACACGAGACTTACAGGACATAGCAAGGAGCACCCTGTGGTTTGTACCAGCTCCCTTCACTGTGCTTCCAGTATTTGTTCCTCTAATTCCAAACTTATAGACTCGTCAGAGGATGTGTTTGATTCATGGGGAGAGGCTTGTGACTTGTTTATAAACCAGTGGAAAGATGGGCAGGAGGATCACGTTACAACTCGGCTATAAGTAAAGCTATCTTAATGCTTGCTGGAGAACTTAGCCAGTTATTTGTAATTGTTTGCTCTCACCTGATTCAGCGTTACCATTTCCTTTCTGTCCACAGGCAAAAAAAAAAGTGTAAACCTACTTACGTTACCCTGTTTTACAGCCATCTGCACCTTATTAAATTTACTTTTGTTTTTTTTTGTTTTCACACTCACAAGTACTAAACTAATGGTTTCGCCGTTTATAAGGTCACTATAAACCACAGGAATCCCTTTGGATGCAGTCTTAGTCTTCAAAGCCCACAGACTTCAGTCACACTGGTGGCCCAGTACAGGATTGCTCTCACCATCAGCCCCTGCCTCTGGGTTATCGCTGCCGCGATCCAGCGCCACCGCCTCTGCGTCCTGCTGGATTTGCCTCGTCGACCCAACCAGCTGGTGAGCACTGGCTTAGCAGGAGGATGAGAATTATATTTAAAATATTTTTAGGAGGGGTTTCAACTTGTATCTGGCTTTTTGTTTTCTTTAAGCAATATGACCTCCGATTCTTTGTTTGTCTGTTTTTTCAGGTTGTTTATTATATTAATATTGTAAACTGTTATTGACTAAGAGACCCTCCCTGATCATCCAGCTAGAACATGGTATGGTTTGCTGATTTACTCAGTTCGCATAAGAAATTCCCCCCGTAGGGAGCAGAATGACCTTCCAGTTAACCTGACCATGGAAGCCAGCCCCTGGCCTTGCTACCAACCTCTGCACAGAGGAACTGACCCAAACCCAGCTGTGGCTGCTGGAAACACAAACCTCAGTGTGGTTCTCATAGTTCTAACAGGCTGAGCCAAACGCCAGCCCTGAGCCTTGCCCTTACACCCCACCCCTCAAGCTGTAGCTGGATTTTAGAAGTCGTAATCTCACTTCAACTCCTGCATTTGCTTTTTGCTGCCTCTCTGATGGATGTCAGGGTTTAGGAAGAAAACCATCCCCCTGGTACGTGGCGAGTGCTAAGAGAGATCCTGGGCCTGTGAGCTGTGTTTCTGAAAAGCAACCGAAGCAATAGCAGCTCAAACCACATCTGGCAGCAGATGGAGTCTCCTGCAGGTCCTTTTCTAAGGTGCAACAAAAAGGAAGGCGGCAGTAGATGCTAGCTTTTATTCCCTGAGTTGTGGTAGTGTCAGGACTGGGCCCAGCCCTGTCACTGCTTTTGTCCTAAGGAGCATCAGAGAGGGGAGAAGACAGTCCCCATCAAGGGCAAAATGGTTGAATTCATAACCGTGATTTTATTTATTTATTTATCTCTTTTTCTTTAACAGTGTGATACTTGACCTTTCTTCTGTGGTGTTGCTAAGAAACACAGATGATTGGCACTTACTTACCGCCACTTCAGAGCTGTTATTAGTCACCTGCTTTCTTAGAGGAAGCAAGTCCTGACCAGGGGCTCAGAAGTGGCCTTCCCGTGGGACAGAGCTCTGTTACTGTGCTCACAGTCATCCGTAAGGCTCTCTTCCCAGGAGAGGCTGCATGAGCTGGAGCACAGCGCAAGGGTGGTTGCCAAAAACGACCTCTCCTGTAAACTGGGTTGTGAGTCCCATTTGTAAAAGCATAATGCTGGAAAGTCTACACCAACCTTCCTCTACGCACTGGTCAGATTTTACCAGCAGGGTGGAGGAGCAGCCCTGGTGGCAGGACAGAGGGGCAGGAGGAGAGGGATTCCCATCCCAGGTAACGTTCCAGGACAGGTTGGATTGGGCTTTGATCAACTTGGTCTAATTGAAGATGTCCCTGCTCATTGCAGGGGGTTTGGACTAGATGACCTTTAAAGGTCCCTTCCAACCCAAACTATTCTATGGTTCTGTATTTTCCTCACTACAGCAGCCACCCCCCCAGAGTTGATGCTGGGATGCCTGCAGCTGGATAGTCCGAGTTTTAAACCTGGATCCCTCCTCTTATTAAGGAAAACCACCTTGTTAGGTTTCCCTTTGGGCACCTATAGAGCATTACCTAAAGGCTGTGATGGAGCACACCTACGTCAGAGATAAATGTGAAGGATGTGGCCAGCTCCTGTAGTGGAGCTGTAGATGCCAACACACCGCACTCATGGGAAGCCTGTGGTTTTGGGCCAGTTCTGATGTCAAGAAAAATCAGCAACTAGAAGCAGATGCTCAAAACTGTTTCTGTATTCCTTGCTTGTAAGTGACAGCAGTCTTGCTACCAGCATGTGGTATAAAGCCCCAAATATCTAAGCCCCTAGATGTTTTAGTTAAGACAGAGCGAAAAGCATTTTTGTATCAACAGATTTCAGGCTTTCATAATAATTGCAGGGTGAGAGTTATCTTTGAAACTGCGTCTCCTCTTCCTTTATGAAAGGCTGAGCCAACTGACGTTGGTGCTATGTAAGGAGACTGGCAAAATCCGAGGGTCGGAAGCAGCTTGCTCATCATCCCTGAAGAAATCCAGCACCCTTGTCGTTTAAGAGGCAAAGCCATCGATAAGCAAGAGCTACAGTTAAAACCAACCAAAAGTAATTCTCAAAGAGCTCACAGTAAAAGCCCTGCAGTTTAATAAACCAAAGTGAGCACACTTCTGGAAAGATGAACATTAGCAAGAGCTGCTACAGGGGATGAAGGAGAGGATTTGAATCGTTTTATGCCTCCCCTAACCACACTGCAGTTTATGAACTCTACTTGACACGGGGCCAGCAAATCTTTGTGGTATTTCCTGTAGAATGAGTAAGAATGAAAGCAATTCAAGCAGGGTTACACAGATTTCATCGACTGAGTTTGAGGCTGGGATAGAAGCAGGTTTGTATCCTTGGACAGTAGAAAAGCTTTTAAGTTTTCCAATATGAGCAAGCACACTGCCGCTGGGGATGATTACAGTGTGTCATTCAAATGCAGCACCACCTTAACAGGTACAAATAACAAAATGAAACGCAATTAACTCCACGGTGGTGGCCCCTCCCCCAAAATGTAACAATGACATTGGGCAACGTAAATCCTTTCTGTGCAAACTGCCTGAGTCACGTTCCCTGCTGTGTCCTGAAAGGGCAGGGGTGGGAGCTGCCACCTTGGAGTGGCACAATGGATAATGCAGGCTGCAAAAACTCCTGGTGATGTTATGGTACAGGCAAGAGGCCCGTCACACGGCTGCTTGGCTGCGGCTCCCCTGGGATTTGTTTCATGACTCAGATACTTCCTAGCTTCCAGCTAGGAGTTAGTTTGAGCTGACTTTGGAATTTAATACAAATATTTGATTTGGCTGTGATTAACGCACGTGTGCAGGAATCTGCAAAACTGTCGAACTGGTACCCCAGAAGAAAATTCTGTCTGACTGCATCTATGCATCCCCTTTGGTAGCAATAGACTTTACAGCAGCTGGTGAATTATTATCATTATTACTCTGAAACAGAAGCTTCACGGGAGGGAAATTAAAGCATCTTGTGAAAAATACGTTTGATAAGCAAAACTTGTAGGTTTTTTTAAAATTGACTTGCAGTCACAGCATTTGGGATTTCACTACCTATTTTTTCATTTTCAGTTGCTCTAAAAGAAAACGTGTTTCAGTGAAAGTTATTCTTTTCTTCTGAGAAAACAGTCAGGTACCCCTGGGCTGTCTGTGCAAGAGACCAGGGTAGGAGCTGATGGGACACTTGGAGCTTCTCATGAGAGAAGTTAAACTTTTCCTTGGCTTGGGTTCAAGAGGCACAGCTGTGCTCCAACTGGCACACGCCTGGCCTTTATTCTGTGGGCTTCAACAATAATCCTTATACATATGCAAGGAATTTAGAATTTGGCATAACAGAAGTCTTGACAACTTGCCCTTTCTTTAGGTTTCTTGCTCTTGAAGTTGCTTTATTTCTCACCTCCCATCCCCAGTGTCATCGTCACCTGGCTTTATAAAGCAGCACACCTGCAAATGTTAACAGATAACACCCAGGGTTAAGAATATCAAAGAGAGTTAGGAGGAGTTTGTACTCAGGTCAGAGATTAAAGAAGTTGTTTCAGAAGCAAGAAATTAACTGACATATCTCTGCAGATTATTTGGATAATTGCATTTGTACAGTAGTCACTTGTTGGTATATATGTACATACCGAAGTGTTTGTATATGTGGTCCCTCCAGAGGAAGCAGGCGCAGTGGCCAGAGCCAGGATGAGAGAGCAGGACTGCTGCGGACTCGGCCCAGCTCTGCCACTGACTCACCTGTGACCTTGGGCAAGTCACTTACCCTCTAATGCCTCAGTTTCCCCATCTGTAAAATAGGGATAATAATACTTACCTACCTCGCTGGGGGGGTTAGTTCATTATTTATAAGCACTTTCAGATCTTTAAATTAAAGGCGCTGTATACAGTAAGTAGTTAATATTCGTAGCAGTAGGACGACCTTTTATTTTCTTACAACTAATTCAGGTTAAGATTTAACTGTATGTCCGTTATGATAGTTTTCCGTGTAGAAAACTAGCATGGTTTCCCACAAAGGGGATTTAGGGGACCTCTGTGGCAGACAGAGCAGGAGCAGCACACCCTGGCAGCCGAACCAACACCCTTGCTTGTGTGATTTATGTCTCACCCTTAATGTCAGCTTTACAGTATTTGTGTTTCATTCTTTTTCTGATGGTACATGTAACATAATTTCTAGCAGAAACAGCCACTGTACATACTCACAGTATTTAAATAAATATAGTCATGTATAAATATAAAACCTTACCTTTTAAAGAGGTTAAAATTGGTTGATGCAACAGTCTTCTAAGCATGGGGAGGTTCCAGGGGCAGCCCAGCACTGATGCAGGCGCATGCAGCAGGAGCAGGGCTATAGGGAAGGTTCACCACGTCATCTCCTCCTTAGGATTCACTTGTCACCCCATCACCAGCAAGTCATGCAGGTGACAAGGTGTCACAGGAGGGTGCGCAAGACACCGGAGCAAGGGGAGGCCGTGGCTGGAGGACCATGGCCCTGCTGCCTGCTTTGTCCCCGAGGAGCGGGACAGGGCAGCTCCCAGAGAGCCCCTACGGGCAGTGGCGTGTCGCCAGAAGAACCTCTCCTGGGCAGCAGGAGGACCTTCCCCTGTGTCCCTCCAAGGGGACTCTTCACCCCGATTTCTCTGTAGGTACAATTTGTTTTTCTTTAGTGCTTACTCAGGATAAAGGTCTCTGGCTTGAGCGACAGGAGCTCTATGCTGTGATTTGCACAGTGAGGGCACTGTGAGCACTCTCGGCTCCCTCCTGGGAACAGTTGCTGGGTCTCTGCACCAGGTGTTTGGACAGTCAGTAACAGCATGAGCAAGGATCTCATTTACTGCTGGGTTTTCTAGCAGTTAGACAACTACATAAGCACCTACTGCTCTCACCCCATTAAGTGTATGTCCCGTTTCCCTTGGGACTGCTCAGCTTTGCTTTTATATTTCAACTTTCCTTTTCAAAAGGCCAACATCCCAAAGAAAAACATACTTCAATGAACCCAGAAGAGCTGCAGTTTTGGTTTCATTTCTGGCTGAGTTCTCCTTCAACCAGTGAACCTGCCCCACAGTGTGCCAGCGCTGTCCCGCAGACATGGCTGTGAGGAAGTGCTGTGCAGCCTCAGGCTGATTTCTAAAGGAACGGGATCCCTCTCCCACCTCTGCCACAATTCCACAGTCAAACAGAAGGGCACAAAAGAAGCAAAACCATCCAAATCACTAGGGCTGCCGAGAATTAACCCAAGTTGTTACTTAGCTAAAAACTCTCTGGAGCTGGCTTTGGGGTGGACGCTCTGGCAGGACCTCTCCCCAGGTCCTGCGGGGCCGCAGCCCTGGCCGAGGCGGGCAGCGCGGGGCTGGAGCCTGCCCGGGTGAGCTGGAAGCACCAGTGACTCTCAGCCCTGTAAGAGTAAAATTAATTGGGATCGGTGAGACTACAGTGAATAACACATGAGGTCACTGGTGGAGCCTCTGAAATAAACTGTTACCTAAATAGTCTGTAGTTTCCAGGGGATGTGTAACTTCTGCAGTGTAACAACTGTAAGGTCAAGCCCATTCTGGATTGGTTTTTGGAGGAGGAGGAGGTAGGGAGCACTCTGGGCTACCCACATTTGCATCTTCTCTAAACACTTGGTATCTGATTCAGTTTCATTTCCACACTACTTCTTTCCCCATTTCAGGCCATTACACTTTCCCAAACAAGTCATTTATATATTATTCACATAATTACCTCCACCCAGAAAAACTGCTGCGGTGGAGTAAATTCCTAACCAAGAACAACTTTTATAAAGACAACACGCTAGAATTAAAAACATACATACGTCAGGTGGAAGCGTTTGATCATTATCTTCTGATACTTCATAGTATTTTATGCTTCAGGGAAACACTTTTACCTGCTCTGTTGGTTTTTTAAGGTGTGCAAACCAAACCACCCCAAACCAGCAATAGAAGCCCCTGACCCAGCTCACACCGCCCACAGATTTTAAAGCCAAATGATCTTCCAGCTCTTTCTTTACGTACAGACCCTTCATGATCCATGGCTCACCAACAAGGACAGCGAAGCCCTTCCCCTCCTCCTTCAGCACGGCTTATTTTGTTTATTTGGGGAAATTTTTTTCCCTCCTCCCACTTAAAGCCTTTCCATATCAGCAGTAGCTCCTAAGCCAGAAAGAACCGATGTGCTTAGGATAAGACATGATCAATCAAGGAGCCTTTCAGCACATCAGCCAACAGAACACTGTGATACCTTCAGCCAACAGAGTGAAATGCCTTTTGACTATAAATAGTTGTTTTTGAGCAAGGGGGCAATTTTTGGTGTAGCTAATTTTTGGGTATTGTACAGTCTTATTTAAAAACTACTGAATGTGTTTCTAAGGTGGGAACTCGAGGGCTAGGCATCTCTGAGAAGCAAAGGGTAGCAGCAGATGCTTAAGCGCTCTATTTTCTACATGGCAAGCCCCAGAGACCCCGGCTCACTTTGCAAACAGTTTTTTTAGCAATCGAGTTTTAATATCAAATTAAATCTTCATAAAAAAAAAAGCTACCACAGAAACAGCTTCACACCTGAGCATATTTTAAAAAGTCATTTCACTTCATGGGATAACAAAAGGTGAGGCTTTTTTTCCCTCCTTTATTTTAGTTTTGGTCAAAAACTTGATGGCCTTTTCCAGGCAAAAGAGCTTTTAGATGTTGTAAAAGCTTTGTGGATGTAAAGGTGGAGAGGGGAGCTCAGCATCTGCCAGTGAGTAGTAACAGCCACCCCGAGAGAAAGGGGGGGAGAAAAGGGGAAGAGCAAAAAGCAAAAACAAATGCTTAGTTTTATGTACTTTTCTACTTGCATCTTTTCTGTCCATCGTGCAGACTCCATGTCATACCCTCATATAACATGTAAAAATTAAATGATGTACATAATAAATAAATTTATTTATTTTATGTGTATTTTTAGCTTAACTGTAAACTGAAAAAAAAAAAGGCATTTAATTTTTTTCCCAAAAATGTAAGCCTATTGAAATTCAAGGTGTTTCTACCTTTTCAGATGTAACATTTCCAGCTGCCTATTGATAATAAACATTTAAGAACAGCAACAGATCTGACATTTTACAGTATTTTAAAATCATGTTCAGCACAGATGCCTCAAGTGCTGTCAGGGGTCAGAGGAGCACGTGAAGGCTCCAGTTCTACGAAGACTTAGATCAGTATTTACCTAAAAAAAAGACATGGCACAGTCCTGCTTACCTACAATGAAGTGGGCCACCCAAATTTGAGCAAGAGCCAAACAGCACCTGGCTGTGACCCAAAAACCACCCCAAAATGTTCATTCTGCCCAGTCTACAACAGGAAACAGCAAACCACTGGAAGTGTTGGTAAATAAAACGCGCCAGGTGAATGCCATTCCTCTTAGACAAAGATGTCTAAGTAAGTGTAATTCCATTTTAATTTGCTCTTCAAAGACCTCCTTCAACCAGCACAACTACCTCAGCCACGCTGGAACATACAGCAATAGAGCTGACAGTCTAACAGAGTCATTAAGCAACACGACAGACTGTATTGACATCATTTGCTCCTGTAAAGGTGTCCTCCAAGCAAATCTCATTGAAGTACTGGGGGCACGCAGATGCATTTCAGAAGGTGTCCATCAACAACCAGAGGCTCTTGGTCAAGTTTCCAGTAAAATAAAGAGTTTCCTCAAGTTAAACAGTGGAAGTTTCCCTTTCCTTGACACACAGAAGATTCCTGCGCAGGGAGGTAATGCGGACAGACAGAAATAAACACAGTGCACACCAAAAGCTGTAGTGAAGCTCAGGACCACAACTACAGAATTTTAAATACCCACATAAAGACAGAAAGCTACTTTTAATTTTTTTTTTAATAGAAGAGGACATTTCAAAGCTGGATGTGCACATTCCCACTCACAACAGAAAGCACAGAAGTTCAAAGTTAAGGCATCCTGAATCCTCACTTTGCTCGCTTTTCCAGAAAGGGGGACCAAACTGCAGCTGGCAACGAGCCCCCTCAGCCGCCCCTGCAGAGGCAGGCAGATGTGCTGCAGCAGGAATTCCAGACTTGAGCAGGGAGGCAGGTGGGAGGCAGGGGAGAACTGCAGTGCATTTGGTCTCCTCTTATTTGTGCTTCCAGAAAAGTAACACAAATCATGCAGCCACGTCATCTCCACAAACATGAAACCAAACTTTTCTGGCTTTCAGCTATGATGAATATTAAAAAAGCAGTGGTTTAGAAAGAGTCGGAAACCACAGTTTTAGATTTGATGGAAAATGCAAATAGGCAGGGTGGGAAACAGACAAAATAGATAAAAGAGGAGGTAGAAGAAGTTGGATGGTCCGTTAATTTCATCACTAGAAGATATTTCACCTTCCCTTAAAAAGACTGTTTTGTCCAATACAACGAAGCCAAACAGCCATTGCAGTGTGAGAACAAAACAACACTTATCTGGGGCACCCCAGCACCCCGAAGCTAGTGGCAAAATGTTTGCCTGCTCCAGGGAAGGCAAGATTTAGCACCTGGAATGAAAGTGTGGCCAGAAACTGAGCCCGACACATAAACCCCCTGGCAGGACTGGGGCACACGTTCCTGTTGCTGCAGTTGGCCCCGCTGGCAGAGGTGACTCAAAGCAGCACATGCCTGTGTTCCTGCATGCTCTCCAGCCTGTGGCTCACGCTGGCTGAGGCATTTCGTACTCGCCGCTACCCAGCTGACTCTGAAATGTGGTAAGAGCAGTGACTCCACCATGTGTAGGAGTTTCTAGGTACAGGCCAGCCCTGCACAATTTAAACGCTGATCTTATTTCAAAGCTATAAAGTCCTGGTCTAAGGTTTTTATCTTCCTCCTTTATGAAAAAAGCAGCTCCTTGGAAGTCTGGGTCTAGATTTATACGCTGAATATCTTCCATATATAATGCACTCTTTGATGGTCCAATTTCGTAAAAGAGAAAGTTATCCAGCAGCACTGCAGAGAGAAATGGAAGCTGAAACAAAACAACTCAGCTAGAAAAACAACTTGCTGTAGGAATCTTATATGACCAAGGGGAAAAGAGAGGACAGGAAAGATAGCTGGCGATAGCCCAGCAGGCTGATGGTGCTGGCAGGCAAAGTCAAAGTCAGCACGGTCTTTCTCTACAGTATTTATAATAATTATCTTCAATAACAGATGGATTTTACAATTGAAAACACTTCAGAAAGAGACTGGTGCCTCTGGTGAGCAGCAGTAAGGCCGTGGATGTTAACACACACAGAGAGGAGGCAGGACCAGTGTTCACTCCAGCTGGGGAGCAGCGGGGCAGGCAGTAGGAGGGCAGCACCCGCAGCCCCACTGCACAGGGCACGTTGCCCACAGCCGAGCACCTCTGCCACAACACCACGCCGTTACTTCCCCACACAGGGAGCACAGAAGCAGGTTCTAGCATCTGGCAACCTGAGGGCAAACACAGTCAGACTGAAGGCTGCTCCTTCTAAGGGCAGAAAGATTTGCAGCAGTTTAGGACAGACGAAAATACTTGAAAACACAAGAAGCTCACACCCCAAAGCACAAGAACTGCGCTTGATCGCCGCTTCTTTCATCCCGTGGTTTCAGAAGAGAGAAGGCTTGGCTCTGAGGCTGCTTCTCTGGGCTATGAAATAAGAACTGCTCACATCTAAAGACAGCGCTCTGCGGCGCTGCCAGCTCCTGGATCCTTCCTGCACAGCCTTCAGGTGTTAATTTAATTTGAGCCCCTGCCTTTTGTATATAAAAACACGGTGTGGAAAAGGCGTCTGCAAGTATGACTAGCACAGACTTGGCTGCAGAACTCTTCTGTTCTCCCTTTTAAAAGCTTAAAACCCTTCCACAATAAATAAAGGAAAATGAAAAACACATTTCAGGATTAAATTCTTACTTTAAAAATTCATTATCATGCAACATATTTCAAGAAGTCATTAAAGAAAGGTGGAAAAAGAAAAATAAAATCAATCAACCTGAAGGAAAATAATTGTCCCAAATAGAAATCAATACTCATGGATTTTTCTGTGCTTCTATTTAAAGATAAAATACATTTATGGCTGCAAGCTATATCCTGCTACCCCTGTTCAGAGCAAATTTGTGATCGCTGGAAACAAAAACCCAGAGCATGGTCTGGTACCAAACTGTGACAGAGCAATAGCCACACAGTGTGCCAAAGAAAACAAGCCTGGACCATCACCGGGTTGACACTGGGTTCGCACATCTTGGCACCCAGAGCCCAGGCATACACACATCCCCAGCAAAAACACCCCTCTCAAACAAAACCCCTGAATTCTGTCTAATTTTGATATGAATTCACCTTAGAGACTCTGAACAGGCAAGGCTTTTGCAGCAATTAGCCACTGGAACACCTGACCACAAAACTAGGAATATTATTAGTACAGGGGCGCTGCAGCCAGCCCAAGGGATCTTCAGAAGGGGAAACTGCTGAAGTATGAAGCAGGTTAGCTCTGGTTTAGGAAGAACTGTGGCTTTTTTGGGAACTGTTTTAGTAATGATTGTAGAGCTGGTGTAGTGCAACACAGCCCAGGAAAACAGAACTGAAAATAAAAGAACCCAGCATTCACTCAGATTTCTGAACCATTCTAAGATGTTAATAAAAAGGCAGCATTTCACGACCTATGGAGAGCATTCACCAACCAGCTCCAGGTTGCACTGCTAACTGTTCCCCACAGCCCCTACCTCCTAGTTCAAAAAGATAATTTTGAGCCTCAACAGCCCTGGCAAAAATACATTCTTCACGTCACAGAAGTATTCTGCATATCAATTCCATAAGTAAGTTAATTGGCCTCATATTAGGTACACTTTTATACCAATTAATATAATTTCACTGTATACTGTAGTGGCCAACACAGCCACAATAGCCATGACTAATATTAAATAATTCACTAATTATAAGGGTAAGCAAAAACACGCAATAAACTTGACCCCACACCAATATTAACAGTCAGTGTTTCAAATAAAAAAACCCAAAAGTTGACTGCAGGAGACAAACTACTACCAGAAGATAAACCACCAACACTTAGCTATGATAAACATTTGTATCGAAACAGGCAAGGCTGTCTGGGTGACAGCAGAAGAAAGGAGGCATTATTCATAGCTAGAGCCTGAAAGTGGAAGATACTCACTTCAGGGCCTGACAGCAACTGTTCGGGATATGACAGATGGGACTCGTGACTGAGGTGGAAACACACTTGATGACTCCATCGTGGAGACTGTACTTCATAAGGCTGTTCCATTTTAAAGTTCATAAAATACATCACATGCTTTATTGGTTCCTTTAAGAGGTTAGTTCACTGAATGCTCTTTCAGAGAAAGGAGGAAGAAAAATACAGTGGCATCTTCATCAAGAAATACACATGCAAGACACACGCACATCTCTCCTCCAGAGACAGAAATAGAAAGGCCAGCATCCTAACTGCCACCAATTACTTTGTAAAAAGCACTTTGTGTGCTTGCTCTCGGTTTCTGTGGGGTGTTACAAGGAGACAACTCCAAAGGTAAAGGCCATTAAAGCCTTCATCTTAGCAAGATCTCCAGAGTTACCCTACAGGCCAACTTCTTGCCACCAGGGCCTTCCCTCCACATCGCTTCCCTGCCCACCTGCCCACCACACGTGGACACTTCCACCGCCCTGCTCTGCCACGGGACCACGGGTCACACTTGGCTGCAAACAGGCACAGCCTCAGAAATGCAAAGCCCAGTCTCAAAACGCACAAAGATTTGCTCCTCTGTGGCTGCTGCCAGCTCTCAACTCTTACTCGGTTTGTTCTGCACCTTTGACCAGGGCAACGATCCACAAGGCTTCTTCAGGGAGCGCGCACAGATCCTTCCTAACACCCTACAGCTGCAACCTCCCTCCAGAAAGTGCCGCAGATTTGGCTGCAACATTGACCACAGCCAGGGAAATATTAAAAATAACCCACAGGCTGACATAAATGACAGCTTTTTGGCATCCAGCTGAAACCACATCTACATTTAGAACAAGCCGGTTTTTTCTTCTTAAAAAAAAAAAAAATATCTGATTTTCTTCTTCAATTGTTCATGCAAATCTATGCAAAACAAGCTAAGAGCTGAATGAAACAGCTGCTTCATAGCAGCGATAACAGTACAAAGGAAGAGCTGGGAGACTGAAGTGACAAACTGATACTGGAAATACTGACGTCTGTGGAATGCTGGCACACAAGCCGGTACAGTAGGAGACCAGGTTGTGTTTATGGTCCTCTGTTAGACGTCTCAACATCAAGTCAATCTTCAGTAAAACACAACACCCCTATGCAGCATCAGCTAAAACAAAAGAAGTTAACTGCCCTGACGTGAAAATATACAGACCTCGTTGGCTACTGATGAAAATCTCACCTGACAATGCATCAGGACAAAAGCCACAATAAAAATGTCTACTGTGCCAACGGGAAGCTCAGGTCAGTTGTGAGCTCTACTGCAGTCTCTGGAACAGGAAAGTTTCTTTGGCCAACAGCTCCTTCAAACACAAGGGGACCGGCAAGGGCAGGACACCTAAGGTCACCGTGTTAATAACCATGCTTCACAAGACCCAAGCTCCATTAGAGAGAGATCCAAGAGACTCTGGAAACTGGAACACACACAGATGTGCCAAAGGAATACTAAGGCACATGGCAGGTTTTCCTCCCAGGTCCAGGACTTCAGTCTGTTCGCAGACACGCTTCCCAGTCTGTACCAGTCCAAACACCAGGCCTACAGGTGTCTTCAGTAAAAGACACAGAGTGCTATGTCAACTATCGCCATGTACTTCACACACCTCACTGCCCCAAAGCTGCTGATTCCCTAACTTCTTAACCATGCAGGTTATACTGCAGCAGCATGACAACATAAACGTTACAACCAATTTCTCATGCACTACCAACCTTCAAACCCTTAAAAAAAGATCCCTAGAGTCTATGCCAAGGAGATGACCAATATAATGGAGAGACCCAGTTGAAAAGCTACAGGCAGTGTCTGAAGAGGTTATTAATCCACATCCACTGCATGAGGTGTGATTCCTCGCTACCCAAAGTACTGCCATACTTTTATATCCCTTTATTAAACCAAACCAAAGGAAGAGACAGAGAAAATGCTTTGACATTTACAATAATAAAGTCAATGAAGCAACACGAGAAAGTATTCATTAGAAGCTGCAGATAGACAGTTTGGGGGGGGGGGGGGGAATAGTAAGCTGAATTGCTTTAANTGAATTGCTTTAATGTTGGGGAGAAAAATCTGCAGGTAATCTGTTCTTACGCCTTTACACTTTTAGATAAAAATCAGAGCTGAGATAACAGATCTACTACATGAGGACAAATTAAAAAATAGCAGCTGCTGAAACACCCCTGAGCAGACCCCCTCTCTCTCATCTAGATACAAGTCTAACATTTCTTAACTTCCATGCTTCAACCAATAAAAGGAAATTCAAATCTGCCAGGATAGGTGTTTTTTGTTGTTGTTTTTGTTTTTTTGAAGAATGATCTGTTTTCCTACTCAGACACCTAAATGTGAATTGATTCTTTTGTATCCAGCTTTGTAGTGGGCTCA
>VXBW01003912.1:76576-100749 GCA_013400375.1 Thinocorus orbignyianus | reverse complement strand
AACCAGGTAAACTTTTCTTGCTCAGTAAGCAGAAGTCATATTTACATGTAGTGTTGTGTACAAATTTTGATGTCTCCTTGTCAAATTCACTCTTGGGACTTCAAGATGCTGAGAGGAGAAATGCACAGCTTCTGCTGGGAAAGCAGCACGATGTGAAGGAACATCCTTGTGCAGGAACCTTTATTGCTGAATGCAGTTCATACATAATCTGTGTTTGTATCATTCTTTGGCTTTCTCTTTTTTCCCTGGTATTACAGAACTTGAGTAGTGGATTTCATTGGCCTGAGGATGGTATCCATTTGGAGTGCAGCCCATTGGGATACAGAAAAAAGTCCTTCTCCCTTTTTCTTTGCCCTAGAAGTGAAAAAATAGTTTAGAAAGATACAAAACACTTATAGTATTCTTTTGTATAATTTCTTTCTATTACTTGTGAAAGAAAAGCAAATGAACTACCAGGCCAGGGTTCTCTGAGCACAGTTTTTCCTTATGTTTTTTAGTTTTAGGAAAAATCAGTTGTTTTTAGAATACTCTGGCTGTCCTAGTTTGTGACATTCCAAAGTAGTGCCACAAACAGGAAGGGAATGTTCAGATCTAATTTTTTCAGAAAGATGAGGGAGTTTGTTTCAGAGTTGAAATTAAAAAAAAAAAAGATAATAGGAAAATGGGAAAGTTTAGGTGTTAAATAAGAAATACTAGGGAAGAACTAAAAGATTAAAAAGACAGGACACCAAAGGAATGTGGTAGAAAATTTTACCTTTAAAATATAACAAAGGAAAATGTCACAGTAGAAGAAAGCAAAAAGATTGGAAAGCAGGAAAATATAGTACTGTGCGAAGGCCGGTATATTTAACAAGGTGAATATTTCTACTTCCTTTTATTCAAATGTTGCTTCCCACTAAGACGTTCTTTGAAAAGACAGAATTTCTTGGTTGGATCATTTCCCTAGCAGTTTTTATTGTGTATATGAGTATGTGTGTGGTATTAGTTTTCTGGCGTGCTATCTGCTCCTGAGAGACTCTCTATTTTTCTTTGCATAATAAAGCACATAATAGCCTGGATTAGCTAAGTCGTAGGTGATAACAGATTGGGAAGAAGTGAATGATGAAGATATAGGACACCACATGTGTATTAGTTTCATATAAATTATTTCTTGTGGACCTGATGAAAGTAGGTTGGAAGAACAAGGATGTAGTGAATGAACTTAGTGTGAAAGACTGCAATAAATGGCCAATCGTTTAGGATGAAGATAATTTGTAAGAGTTAACATTAAGATTTGATTCATGTTTTTTGAAAGGTACGAAGTGAGTGACTTCTTGTCTGCAGAATATTAATAGAAGTACAAATTCAATTTTTGTAGAGCTACACATTGTTGAACTAGGATGAAAAATGTTTGATAAATGTACAATAGATTTTTTTTAAAAAAAACCAACATCTTGATGTGGACGAGTGGAAAAAATGATGATATTCAGAAATCTTTAACCATTTTATTAGAGAAACAAAAGGGATACAAGTATGTCCAATCTTAAGATGTTAGCACGGGTGGACAAGTGTGTCTTTAGTTAGTTTTTGTAATCTTCAAAATCTGTAATATTCAAATATAGTCATTTTTTCTTCAAAATTATGAACAAATTTAAAAGTTATGCTTTTAAAAATAGCTGTATTTGAGCCGAGGTGTGGTTATGCATCATGGAAGAGGATGTAAAATTAATTCCACTTTTAAAGGTAGCACATCCTAGTTAGCATGAACAGGGGATTGTAGTTGTGCAATCTGCTCCCCAGAGATGGTTGTCTGAAGCCTTTTGCAAGATTCATGCAGTAGTAGAGGATGAAGATAACTCAGGTAGTTGGGCACTACATCTGGTGAGAAGGTAGACACTTGCATTTCTTCATAGGTTATGATTCTTAGATCGACTAGGATTCAGTATCAAGCATCTGCTCCTCTCGAGAGGTAGAGATTGGATCGTGGGTCTATGCGTGCGTGGTCTACTCGTGACAAAATCTCTTGGCTGCTGTTGTTCCTCACCATCTATAAAAAGGACCAAAAGCTTGGCTTTTGTGATGAGAAGAAAGTCAATTTTTTAACAATTAGTCTGCCATATTCTTTCTGTGGGAGGTGGATGTTTCAGAGCAATTACCTGATGAAGTAATTGTTTCAGAATTTTGAGGTGATCCTTCCTGGGCCTCTAGGGACAGCTCTTAAAATCTAATAATCATTGGATTATTGTTTTTTTTTTTCTTCCTCTGTTCATACCATACCAGTGTCTACTTATAGAGCCTGCTACTGTAGTATCTAAAAGTCTCTTGTTCTTTTTAGTTTTAGGGTAGCACTGTTCATGAGTTGTTTGTTGTCATGAGTACCAAGTAGATTAGACCCAGTTTTATCAGACTAGTTTAGCAAATCCCAGACTTGAGGCATTTGAGTGATCCTGTTGATGTATCTAAGCTTTCTTGAAGCTGATGGGGTTTTCTGATGGGTTCACTGCAGATGTGCTTGATCATTTAAGAGAACTTGAGTCGATTTAATTCATTTCTTCTAGTATTCAGTGTGCTTTGTCCTTGCTGGAAGAGTATTTTCTTTCCAGCTTTACTAAAAACACAACAAAAAACCCCTCATTTTATTTTTCAAAGAACAAATATATGGAAAATATTTTAAGATTATACCCTTATACGTGAAAATGGGACTGTTAAGAGAAAATAACATTTTTTACTCATGTTATAAATGTAAAAGTTTGGTGTTTGAACTGTCCCCAGATTTAGAATAACATCTTGGGTCTGGTTCCTTTATGTATGTTTCTTAGTTGGGCAAAAATTTCTTGAACTGAACTTGGGGTGGGGTCACATGGGGCGTAAACTGGAATCTTTACCACTAAAATGTTCTTCAAAGTGTGTGATGAAATTCAAGTTTAAATCATATCAACTACATCCATCTGTTTTACAGGATCTGTTTTCAATCAATGCTTACGTTTATGCTCAGAAGCCACAGCTGGATATTCACAGTTTTGAGGGTACCTTCACCCGGGTAAGTGGTGTATGTAGATACAGTTCTACTTCTCTCTTCCAAATCTCAATGTAAGTGGAACCTGTACTTTGTGTCAAAGTCATATCAGATCTTTCCTTAGCTTTACAGCAGTAAAGTAAATTTTAACTGTAAAGTAAAATTGTTTTTTCATGTTCCTGCTGTCGCAATACTTCATGTACCCCGATAAACATGTATTGCAGAAAGCTAACACATGAAGAATAGCTGAAAAAAGCAGAGGCCCCAAATTGTCATCTTTTTATATGAAATAATTGTATAGTAGTGTATATTGTTTGTCTCCAGGCGTGATATATGTCAGAAAGTAGCAAGCTGAATATATTCAGTAGCCTGAGACAATGCAACTGGTGATTTATGGGCAATAAAGATGTGCCGTGTTTAATGGCATTCCAGTTCAAGTTAAAGCTAGTATTTTCAAAGGTCAGTTAGCTCAAAAAGTAAAAAAACTAAAAGCCACTTTTAGAGGCTTTATTAAATAATATAATTATAGCTAGAAAAATTAAAAAACAAATATGATAATAGCAATGCAGTAATTTCTGATGATTTTTTCTGTTGTTTTGAAAAGGTAACCTGCTAAAGTTAACATTTTAGAGCAGGGTGTAATAATAGACCATATTTTTTTTAAGTTGCTTTATAGATATGTAGTATTATATTAGTGTGTACAGTGATTGTTTCATTTATATTAGCCAAACTCAAGGGTTAGTAGACTCATTCCTCTTGGTAGTTTGTTTCTAAAATAATTTGTGAGAATTAACTGTTATGGAGGTAGAGAGAAGGATTTTTTTTACCCGAGTGACTCAAATCAGTAATAGATTTTGTTTGGTAATTGGAATTCCAGTTCACAATTCTAAGTACGCTGATGAATGAGATCCTGCCTTTGTTGGCTCTGGAAGACCAATTTATACCAGTTACATAGTTCATGCTGCCTACAAAGTAAATGTCATTTGCCCACACCTTCCAAGCTGTAAGCAACAACGTTTACTTAAACCTTGTATTGACCAATTGTGCAAATGAAACTTCTATTAACAGCTGTAAAATTCATGTTACTCCTGTCCCAGTGGATAAGTGTATACTTTTCTAAATATAAATTGAACTCCTCGGAGCCTTTTGAACAACTCTGCTACGTGTAATGGACACATTGGGAAATCATCACTAAGCGGTTGCCTCCCTGTTGTGGGTTCTGTTTGTACATGTAATAAGAGCTGTATGATTCGAGCATCCCTGATATGTATAAATAACCCTGATGGTTTTGTGCTTTCAGGTTTATGTATGTGTTGTTTTGCTTCAGAAGTAAGGGCAGTTTAAACTGAAATTGTGTGTGCATGCATTTGAGAGCAGTGCCCTCGGATTTGGTTCACATTGTAGATCTTTTCAGAAGTTGTTGGTTTTTTGTATTTTTTTTATCTGTGTACTTTCTGTATAACGAGATGTTGTCTTAGGACACTTGTTCACTGATTTATCTTTCTGTTTCTGCCATGAGCCCTTTTCTTCTTACACTAAATCAGGTTTTGCATCTAATTTCTATTTTCTGTTAAAGTAAAAAAAATAAATAAATTAGTGTGCTTAGTGATGCTAATGCATACATTTTTCCTACTTAAGCATTGATGTTCAAAGAATTCTTGCAAGGGTAGGTTGACAGGGTAATAGCACATTGATTTTTCTTTTCTTTTCTTTTTTTCCCTGTTATGAAGACAGATTGCTAACAATGTAGAAGACAAACTTAGATAATTTCAAAAAGTGCATGACCATAAACCAAAACAAACCAGAAACTTAGGTGCACAGCTCTGGAGTTTTTATGAGGGAACAACTTCTCTTAAGTACTTCTACGTGAGAAATACGTCCACAGTAAACCTGATAGCTGCCAGAAGATACCTCTTGCAGTACAGCTGCATAACCACTCCAGGAGGAGTTAAAGCTCTGCTGTACTTTACTGATACCTGACAGCTTCACCTGAAGTTATTTTCTGTTGTAGCCCATGGGGTTTGGTGTGTTGTGTGCAGGCAGTGCATGAGAAGTACCTGTGAGTCTTTGTGTGGGTGTGTGGGAAAGATCACACCTGGCCCTTAGATAATGGTGTAAGTTAATTCTTTTCCTCCTCTCCCCTCTTCCGGACATTCTACCAAGAAACGATAAATGAGCTAAATTAGTGTTCTGTGAGAACCTATGATATTATGTCATTTGTTCTCAGGGCATCATCCATGTCTTGGGTGAGCTTATTTAGAAACAGCAATGCACAGAACAGAGATTTACATGGTTGTAACTACTAGAGTTTATCTTCTGTCTGATGCCCCTATGTGAGCTTGATAAATTAGGAAGCTATTTTGTCGATTCTGAAAAAGCATGAGAAAAACGTGTCTGTTTGGATGGAACTTCTTATATACAAGTTTGTACCCGTTTCCTCTTGTTGTCTCACTGGGCACCACTGAAAAAAGCCTGGCCCCTTCCCCTTGACACCCACCCTTTAAGTTTTGATAGGTGTTGATGAGATCCTCCCTCAGCCTTCTCTTCTCCAGACTAAAAAGACCCAAGTCCCTCAACCTTTCCTTGTAAGAGATGTTCCAGGCCTCTGGAGAGGCCAAATAGAATTTGGCCCTCTACCGAATAGAACTATTTGGTATCATTTTTTCCAATATGGGACCTTGTCAGATTCTTAAAGAAAATCTGTTGCGTGTAGCTGTTGATTCTTTGGAAAAAAATACATGTCAAGGCGTGAACACTGAAAATTGTTTATTCATTTATGAGTAGCATCTCTGGCCTGGGGCTAATTATGTGGATGTTTTCTTGGATAAGCCTTGTATTTTAGAAGAGAGAATGTTGAGTCTTTTTTACTTCATATTTGCTTTAGAGAATTACCTGTTTTGAAGCAGTGGTTTTGTTCACTTTAGTCTGGCTTAATCTTGTGTTGCCACTGAAGGGAATGGTATTATGTTGTGCAGTTTCTTTTTACTCACCTTTCCTGTGCTGGCTGTAACAGCCATATGGGCAGCCAGACAGGGCTGATGTGTGGGGGACCTAATCTGTCCAAAATACATATGCCAGTAAAAGGAACATAACAGGAATAACTGCAGGATTGGAGTGGGGAAGGAATCTCTTTCTGTAATGTGACTGAACTAATGTGTATTCTTCTGCTTTCCTCTAGAAGCCGGTTGTGCTGCATCCTGTCAGGTAGCAATAGGGCTGGAAAAGGTCAAATGGCAGTGGTTCACTGATTCATTCAAGGATTAGGTATTTAGTCTCAAAGGCCTCTGTCGTTATCTGAAAAAATTTGTAATAGATTGTACCTTTGAAACCTTTCAAATGGCTGCTTGAAAATTGTTGTGATCCTTGGTCAGCTATATTATGAGTTCAGGACTAAGAGTAGGAGATACTCAATTTTTATTTAACTGCTCCTGTGTTCCTTTTTCTCTGCACATGCAAGAGCTACAGACTAATTTCTTAGAAGATGAACTGTAGACAGTTTAAATCTCTATGATCAATACTGCACATGATTTCAAAAACTGAGCCTGAATATGAAGCTTGAGTGCAGTACTGAACTGTGCCATTCTGGTAATGAACTTAATTCAGAATTTAAAGAGCAATAAACATACAGCTGCCAAATGAAATTCAGCCCAGCGGACGTTAAGTGGAAACTTTGTCAGCTAGACAAAGAAGCCATTGCTGACTAGAGTGATGGATTTCATTTACCACAAAACGTGTATTTTTCTGTTAGCTGTAGTAGACACAGAAAATTTGCAGAACCGCTTCTCTTTACTACAAGAGTCTGAGACCTTGTCCCTTCCCTGCTCATCTATCCTTTCCATCTCTACAGAAGAAATAAAAATCATGTGAAACACATAAACTCGTAACTCATAAATATACTTTATATTTTTCATTTGCATAACATGACAAATAAGGCTGTCATCATCTGTTAAGGTATGGAAGGTGTGGTATTTGCTAATATGAATGAGCTGTAGAAAGGTGGAAATGTTAGATGAGGGTGTAAAGACCTCAAAAACTCATAATGAAATAAGCAGGAACTAACTGATCAGCCAAACCATTCTGTCAATGAGCTTGGCATGAATGGAAGAGAGATAGCTCGTTAGAAGAGTTCCTATTCTGAGTGACCTGAAAGGGGGCATTTCAGTAGGTTTTGTGGCAGGTAGACATTGGACAGGTGACTTTTTCCTGGCTGTGTTGCAAGCTTTTCACAATCATTGCGGGGCTTTCAGTTCCTTCTTGTAGTATGGAAGCATTTCATTGTTCACTGTCTTAAAATCTGCTAACTGTAGAATACACAAAAGCAGAAAAAATATCTTTTCCTGGCTTGGTATCCTGTCCATAACAATGGCCAGAAGTGCTGATGTGTGAAAGAGAGTAAGACTAGAATAAGGAGATAGTGATGCCTCCTCAGAAGATTCTTCAGTCTCTTTAACAACTGGCGATGTGGGAACTTCTTGAGTCAGAGCTGGTGTCTGTAGGCAACCTTTAAACTGAGACACCATCCCTTTCAATGTATGTAAACTTTTAGAATTCAAATAGGAAGAATTTATCCAGGATAATTGCATAATTTTATGAAGAGCGATTCCCTGTTGTTTTAATTTTGCTGGCTTTATTTAGGACTTCTTTGATAAGAAGTAACAGTATCTGTCTTCCATTCCTAGATGCCCATTCCGTATGTGTCCATCATGTTCCTCATGAAAGTTCAGGTTTATTTACTCATAAGTATGGAAGCTACATTGACTACCCTTGATGCTCTTTTTGAACATTTTCCAGCTCTCTCTTATTTTCTCTTTGGAATAAGGTCCGGGGAGGAAGGATGTAGAACTACATACTTGAGACTTGGGCAAACCATAGATTTCTTTGTAATAGCATAATTTTCTATTGTTGGGTTTTTTTGTTGTTGCTTTCTTTTTTTTTTTTCCCTCTCCTAATAATTCTAAGCATTTAACCTGTTCTTGACTATTAAGTTGGTGTTTTGGTAGATTTTTAATAATTCCAAAATTTGTTTCTAAGTGGTTTTGATCAGCTCAGAGCTCAAGGCTTTGTGAAGTTGGGATGTTTTCTACTTTTGTGTGCATATAATGTGTCTGTTCACTTTTTTTTTGAAGGATATATTAACCTACAGAATTGTCTCACTATTAAATTGTAGGATTTTTTTTTCTATAGCTATTTTGCTCTCAAGTCTTCCTTTAGTTTTATCTAAAGTTACAGTTATTAAGGTATGTGAAGGTAAAGCAGCAAACATTTCTTTGAACTCTACAGCTTTACTATATCTCTAATTCTATACATTAGTTCTGTGCTAATGGCTGTTTAAAATACAATGGTCCTGTCAAAATTCAAATTCTTTTGTCATGCTGGAATCCAGCATAATGCACAAATGACAACTTCAGCATTACTGCAGTTTCAGTATATGGATGATGGCAAATACCTTTTTTTTTTTCCAGTGCTTAGGTGGGAGCTATTTGAAATCCCACTGTGAATAACAGGTATGGAATTTCTGAGGGCAAAATACGAAAACTTTTCTATTCTGTGAGACTAAATCCCATCTGTCATACCACTGCATGTTGATGATTGTATAACACTGACCCATTCCTTTCTGTGAGGTTGCAGCATTTGACTGAAACACAGGATATTTGTGGCCAGCTCTCTGTTAGTATCTGTCATCCTATTATATGCCCACTGGGAACTACTGTGACAGACTCTGGCATAATTTGCTCTTTGAGGTGTAGTAGTGAGTGCTTATAAATGAAGAGCTGTGGTTTCCTTGCTATGCAGGGATCTTTTGAAGTACACAAAAACGTTTAGTTTGAGATTTTTCTTACTCAGGAACAGAGATTTCGAAGCAGCTCATCCTGTGCTTCGTGGGTGTTTCAAAATAGAGATGAAAAATGGACATAGGTTTTGATTATTGACTTGATGTAGAATTTACTGTGTGCTTTGGTAAATCAGTGGTCCCCCTTTTCCTGCAAAATGTTTAGCACAATCCCTAATTCAATCAAATGCACTTGATTATCCTACCTCCTAACGTTCCCTTTAGTTGTAAACAGCACATTTCGCAGCTGCTAATGAGTAACAAATCTGTACATGCTCCAAATTGATTATGAGAGATTAAGTCTGTTTACAATCTGTGGACCATTATTGCTTGGGAGGAGAGAGGGGGAGGAAAAAAATGAAAGTTTTAAATAATCACAGCAGCAATTTCCTATTGGAAGTATTTTCCCCATTGGATATGTGTTTTGTAAGTATGTGGTAAGACAACACAATAGTACTAAAGTCTAAATAATATTTCCTGAAGTTGATATGTTGTCACTTGGTTTTCAAATTTTGATGACCATAACTTACTTTACGAATTATAGATGATTTAAATTGTCAGGGTGTTAATTTTTGGTGGTTGGTGTTCGTAACTCACTTATAGCTGCTTGGTACAGCCAACTGTTCTGCAGTTTGACACATCTGAGGAAAATAATATGTTGTTTTGAAAACACTCTTGGCTAGTTCTTTGAATAGAATTGGGTCTAAGTAGTATGAACTTTTTGGAAAGTTACTTTTGTGTTTGCATAGAGACAAAAAGGTGTGGGCAATGAATGCGGTTATACAGCAATTTGATACAAGGACAGACACATCCTATGCAAATTATTCTTATGCAGATGGTTTGGCATTGTTCTTAAATGTGACTGTTTGTGGTGTTGATTTACTCAGTAGCTGTTCATATTTTTAACAGGAAGACAGTGATCCAGCAGTTCATGAAAGTTTAAGCATAGAAAATACCTTATGGGCAAGCACTGTTGTTGCTTCAGGTAAGTGTTGCAATTAGCAAAACTCCGGGGAAGTGTGTCTTTATTTTTACAATATGAAATAGTAGCAGCTTTTGCAAATCCTCTTGTCTTCCAGGCTGTTAACCTCTTGCTCCTCTATTGTCTGCCTTCCCATCACTTTCATCATGCCACTCACAATAATATAGCCATGCCATTATAATCCTCCTTAATAGTTTTGGGGTTTTTAATTAAATTTTGCTATTTCAGTAGCATTGTTTTTGAACCCCACTAAAGAAGATCTGTAACAGTGTGTGAAAAGATGCTGCTTATAAATTATAAATTTCAATACTGTGTAAATTTGATTTGAGTTTGCTTTTCCCCGGATCTGTATGGGAGGGACACAGACCACACTCAAAGAGTACACATCCGCAAAAATTAGTGATTCTGAGCCAGTAATTTTGAATTGTAATTGAAAACTATTCATGTTTTCATTTCCAGGGTAGATGATTTGATTTTTATTTTTTTTATTTCACAAGTATAACTAATATCTGAGGCCTCTTGATCTGCCATCTGAAGCTGACATCCAAATTAATGGAAACAGTACTCCTTAAAATTTATGCCTTAATATATGTTTGGGTTTTTTACTTCTGAGGGGTTTTAGTTGTTTGAGAAGGACTTAGGTTCATTATTACTGATAGCAGTAGAAAAACACGGAAGAAGATAATTTTCTTGCTGGAGCATGGTTTTGAATAGTGGAATAAGACTAAGGGAGAGCAAGTCACTGAATGATGTAAAGTGAAAATATTGAATGGCTCTTCAAGACTGCAGCCCCTTCTGAAGGGGAAAGATAACATGGTCAAGTAATTAAAAACAGTGTCATGATGTGCATGCAGAAGTTGGTTGCATTAAGGCAGCAGAAATAATTTCCTTCAGTAACTGATTTTGTGATGCTAATTGCATCTTCTTAATCTAAACTTTGGCATATCATTCATTTCACTTATGTCATCTCATGTATTAACTACAATTTAATACTGTGATAATGTGCTCTTCTCATGTAAGGACTGTGGTTATCAAGCATGTGAGATTTCTGTTTGCATATTTACTTGTTCTGTATGGTATCGTAAATCCAGATCTTAAGAATTGCTCAGCACTTCCTTGGAGGCAATTTGACAGGATTAGGCCTTTAACAAAGAGTAGGAAATCATTGCCTTCAGTCTGTTGCTTATCTAATAAGGAAATTACAAGGTTTTAGGGGTGCACTGGTCATACAGTCATGAAGAAGTTCATAAGGCAAAACAATTAGTGGGTTGTTAAAATGAAGATGTTCTAGATTTGGTTGGTAACTGATGTACCACTCAGTTGTTTTCATCTCACTCCCAAGTTGAATGTACGTAGCTAAGTTAGGATACTTGATGCTAAGCAAATTAAATTTGAATTGAAAAGCACTTTTTAGTGCTTTTTAAAAAAATTAGACTTCATGATTGGGTTTTCAAGGTGTGTGATAACTGAAAACCTTGTTAATAAAAACACCTGTCTGACTACATTATAAACACATGAGGTTGCAATGGCAAGATGTCAAGGGTGGACTCTACCTAGACAAGTTTGCAAGTACCTCTGCATCCCCTCCTCTACTGTGGCCTGTCACAGACCTTGGTTTTAGCTGAAAAATTTTAGTGGAAGATTATGCTTGCACACAACCTCTGCAGACAAGTTCCCATGAAAACAGAAGAATAAACAGCCCGTAGCATGTGAAAGTCTGTGCAGTTCTTCTCTGTAGAAGGCTACCTCAACTTAGCATCGTGTCTTGTTTCAGTCTTTTTACTGTCTAGGCTCACAGCTCTGTCACATGCAGGCTTTTCTCACCCAAAAGATGTGTGCAAGCCTAATCTTCTGTTACTTTGCCACTTTGATTCAGGAAAGTGGGTATGTTGCTTGTGCCCAGTTGGTAGGGTGTAGAGTTCTGACCTGCAACGTTGCCAGTACATCTCTTCATGTACCTTAAGACTCTTCAGGATGGCAGTCTTGAAGGCATCCTGGCTTGGACTTCCTCCAGTTCTTGTTAAACAGCGTGGACATCATTTGTTACTAAGCTGAGCAAATATGTGACCCATTGCTCTTGCAGTGCCCTTGCCAACTCCTTGCAGGTTGTTACATGGCATTCTAGGTCAACCTGCACTATGATCGTGACCAGTGATTGACCTGATTGACCATTACTGTCAGTCCCAGGAGTGGAGGCAGAAAGCTGTGTCACTGACACCCAGGAAAGGAATATGCAGTTGTGTTGCAGATACAAAGCTTTACTTAATTTTTAAGAAGAGTTTTGCATAGGACATACATGACAGTTGTTAGATGAGGAGGTTCTTCCCATTTTCCTCCTTCCAGTGGCTAAACATGCTGGATTTCCCGACACTCCCTTTGACATATTGCATAAAACACACTGCATCAGCTAGGAGAGCCCACTATCTCCAAGATGCATGCCATTGCTGTTTTTCAAGGTGATAGAGAGGGTCAAGGTCAGGCTAGGAAAAGCGTTTGGGGAATTTTGTGGGGAATACCTCAGAAAATTTGAGCTCTGGTTGCTGATGTCCTGACAGTTCTAGAGGAGAGAGACCACAAATCAATCATCTTGCAGATCAGTAACACTAAATGTAAGCGTATAAAGGTTTCAAGGAATCTTATCAACTACGTGGTGAATGCACATTGCCAAAGCTCATGAAAATATCAGGATACTACAGTAATGGGTTCTACAGAAACAAAAAAGTGCCTATTGTTAGACCAGTATAAGTGGAAGTAAGAAAATACAAGAAAATATTTGCTATTGTTTAAGACTGTGTTTTTCTTTCCTTATTGAATTTTAGGATCCAAAATATTGGTTCAATAGAACCACGTACTGTCCAACAACTCAAGAATAAACTATTCCACAGCCTTTTTATATCAACAAATAAAGTTCAGGAGAGTGAGTTTTCTCAAATTTGCACTTTCCTCAAACCAGGACAGGAAGTTGTTTACTTTCCTTGGTGCTGGTACAACTCCTTACACCTTAGAACGCCAGCAAGCTAAATGGAAAATGAAGAAATGAAAATCTTACAGAGATTTGGTGACAGTGTGTATGATGTTTATGTGAATCACACAAGGTACAAAGACTAATTTGCCAGGATCACATTGGAAGCTTGTGGCAGTGGTGGAAATCAGAAGCCCCCCTCTCAAACCCAAAGTCTGCAGCCATCCTTTTGTTATTCTTTAATAGTGAGGTAGAATTTTCTGACTTTTTCCATGGCAGTGTCCCAGTGAGTTTCAAAAACGTACCACCAAAGTACAAAGTATATGTGCCATTCTTTTTATCTGTGTTACTGCTGTTGAATAGTGCCTGGAGGAAAGGAGGTTTTGGTTAGTGAAAACTCAAAAAACTGTTGTCATTTAAGAAACAACTTTAAATATAACCAAATAATTTAGACCACTAAGTATTTTGAAAACCTTGTAAGTTATCTTTAACTAAATTACTTACCTTTCAGATAACCTGTGTTTGTGACGTCACTTACTGTGGTGTTTGTGTTTAATGAAAGTTTTGGTAGGTTTTCTTTCAGAAAGGGAGAGGTGAAAGTCAGCAGTAAAATTTTAAAAAGCCTCAAAAGTTCCACTACAGTATGGACTTTAACTTTTTGCTCTCCATTTACTGTAATGATCAGTGTGGTTCAAACTCTAAAACAAGATAATGCGATTTTCTGAGAGACCTGCTGAGATATCTATTAAAAGGAGATTCGTATTGATGGAATTTTGTGATCATTTTGGCAGGTGTCAGTCTTGCAAAGTCACTTCAGATAAAATCAGAACAACTTGTGTAACTGCACAGCTGTGAAAAGCACTATTTTGTGCCAAGCCCTATGTACGATTTTAATTAATTTGAGCACTCTCTTGTTTTTATATGGTTCACATAATTTTTGGTGTCTCCCAAGTACTAATGTGATCACACACCAGATTCAGAGTATGCCTGGCTATTTGTATGTTTTAATTCTGCATGTCCTCTTTTCTTCTCTCTTTTCCAGGCCCATGTGTTCATTCTAGTGGTATCTCCTGTAACTTCCCTCTCCTTCATTTATCCACTCTGCCCTTCCAATCAGTGGTTGCTCAATTTAGATGAAAGCCAATTTGCATAGAGGTCCATACATAAAAATACTTGACTCATTGCTTTTAATAAGCCCAGGCTTGCAGTACAGCTATGCTTCCAGGAATTCCCAAATGGGATTCGGGTCTTTCTGCTGTGAACCAGGGTAGAGCTTAGTGCAAACATGCATCTTTCTTCACATCTGGCGCTAAATTTACATTTGCTGAGAATAATGAGAGAACACAGTGGGTAAAAAACCCGATCTATTCCCTGATAAAGACTCTGTAGCCGTCTCCTGTAGGCCACNCCAGGTCCCTGTGGATGGCACCCCCTTTCCTGCAGCCTGTTGACCACACCACACAGCTTGGTGTCGTTGGCAAACGTGCTGAGGATGCACTCATGCAATTGATTTGTGAGGGGGACTGTAAATGACTGCAAGTTTTAATTCAGACAAATTTCTCCTAGCCACTTGACACCTCTGGTTTACTTTTTGTTTGTTTGTTTTTCAGGAACTGTAATTGGTGTTGTCATTTACACAGGCAAGGAAACTCGAAGTGTAATGAACACATCCAATCCAAAAAATAAGGTAAAATAGGTTTAGTGTGGGATTTCCTACTTCTGTTTTCATAAAACTGAAAAATACATGTACCAAAAATCTATAAGCTCTTACTCTGATGTATTTCATATGCTCTGAACTGACTCGAACTTTGGTATGAGAAGTGAATTCTGCCTCACTCTCATTTCAGAAGTAAAAGTATTCTTCCTTTAGCTAGGAGTGTTACAAGTACTAATGGAAACGTTTGTCTTCGAAGTATAAATGGGTATCTTCAGACTTTTATACTTCTATCTCACAGTTAAATATTAATTCCCACTTGTCTCAGATTATTTTTTTGTAAATTATTTGGTCAAAGCTAAAAAGGGTTTTACGGAGTGTTTATAACAGACTGCTAAAATGCATTTGGCCTCCCAGAGGAAGCAGAGCAAGATAAGTGAGGTTCCAGTCAAATCCCAGAATGCTCTTTTTTTTTTTTGTAAGTGATGAAAATGTTGTCGAGAGATGTGTCTGTTGAAAAAGATATGAGAAGTTTGACTGCTTCCCTCTGTACAAGGTTCCTTCAGCTCAAAACAAAGCAAATAGCTCTTCATTTCATCAGTGATGTTTCTAATGTCAGCTGGGGCAGGCCCTCGATTATAAAGAAATGAAACTTCAGGTGTAGTCGGTATCTTACAACCTGCACTGGTGTTTAGTTAGAAGATACTTAATTGTATTAAGAAAGGAAAAAAATTCTGGCAAGAGGTTTAGAAAAAAATCAGTTGTGACAGGTTGCCATTTTCACGCCACTCATAATCAGTTGCTCTGAGGAGGAACATCAAGAATGAAATGATAATACAAATTGCTTGAAGCAGTTATTGCAGTCCCCTGAGTGTATTGATTTGTGTTTCTAATAAAGAGATGCTTTTAAATGTCTCATTGACAGAGACAGGTGATATGTACCATTATGTGGATTAAGATGGCCTTTTATTATTTTAATCTTTATAACATACGTTTTAAAAGAATAGAGTGAAATGGAACCAGAATATTTATGGTGCATAATTATTTTCTGTTCCACCTGACACAAAGATGAGCCCTTTAGTAACAGAATCTTTCTCTAAGAATTCTGAACAACTTCTGACTAATAAATAATTCTCACAGGTGTTTAAATTGAAATTATTTAGTATAGTAAATTGATAGAGTAGCGTGCATAAATGTAACATGCTTTACCTTACCCAAATTCAACACATTCTGGAGATGTATTAGATTTTTAGTAAATATTTGCCCAATATTTTTTGTGTGTGAATGTTTCAAACAGAGAACTATGATGAAGGCTCAAAGTATTTGTGTATACAATTTCCCTGATGCTTTCAAAATTACTATTAATTTTGAAATAGTTGCTCCAAATTTTCATCAGCAAAAGATTACGTAGCAGATGAACCTACAAAAAAAAGAGATCCAGCAGCATGTTGACAACCTGCAACATGGTTTTCACTGTTAGGACAGTACATGTACCACCTTTGCTTGCATAATACTTCACTGTTACAGCTGCTAACAATCAAATGTTGTGTTTTCGTGTACAGTAGGAACATAAATAAACTTATAATATTCATTAAGTACTAAGAAGCAAAACCCTACATGTACACATTCACATGTATGTATGTATACAAACTAACAGAGCCAAAGCTTGATATTAATCTGGTATATAATGTACTACCAGTGTAGGAACATTATCTAAAATAATTAGCTTAGGAACACTTCAGGGGGTGTTCAAACTGGACATTAGGGAGCATTTCTTTACCAAGAGTGGTCAAACCCTGGAACAGTCTTCCTAGAGAGATGGTTGGTGTCCCATACCTGCCAGTGTTTAAGAGGCGTTTGGACACCCATTCTAATAACATGCTTTAACATTTGGTCAGCCCGGAATTGATCAGGCAGTTGGAGTAGATGATTGTTGTAGGTCCCTTCCAAATGAAATAGTCTATTCTGTTCTAATTAGAAATGGAGCTTTTAAATAACATTTTATCTGCCACTGATAAAACAGGCGATGCTTGTATAACTAAACTGTACTAATTTGTTGTTCATACCCCTTTCAAGGAGTCATTGACATATTGCAGTGTTCAGTATTCTAAATATGTATATTCATTTGCTCCTTGGAGGTGCTTAGTTCTTTGTGCCATAATTAGATGGTTGGAATCTACTAAACATGAATAATGAGGCGTAATACAGTATGTAAAATTACTTGCCTTAAACGTCTCTGCCTTGGTAGTTGCTCTGTAGAATATTTCAAAAATCTAAACGTTAATCTTGTACTGAGCAGGTGAAGACTTTCTCCAGAGACTATTTTCTGACTATTTTCAGACTATTATCTCTGTCAACTGTATTTCAAATCAATTTTAAAAATGAGTCTTGTGTATACCGTTTACTCAACAGTAATATTTGTGTGGAATTTTTGACTCTATGGACTGAGCATCCCTGTTTTAAAACAGTTGCCAACAAGTAATGTGGCCAGTAAGGATGGACTTGGGAACATAACCAGACAAATATTTAAGGTTATGACAACTGGGGGGGGGAACAACAACCCATAAAAAAAAGTTGTCAGCATTTTTAACATGTAGTTTTTAACTCTACCTTTCTCTGGAGTTAACCTCTTTCTGCCTCTGTATCTTTTACTGCGGTATTTTGGTTTTACCTGGCAGGCAGATAAACACCACGCAGCTCCTCACTCAATTCCCCCCCAGCAGGATGGGGGAAAGAATCAGAAGAGTAAAAATGATAAAACTCATGGGCTGAGACTGAGACAGTTTTGTGGGTGTAGGAAAAACTATGTGCACAAGCAAGGAATTAATTCACTGCTTCCCATCAGCAGGCCAGGTGTCCAGCCATCTCCAGGGAAGCAGGGCTCTATCACATGTAACGGTTACGTGGGTAGAGAAATGCTATAACTTTGAACATGTCCCCTTGCCTTTTCCTTCTTCCCCCCCCCCACCAGAGTTTATATGCTGAGCATGATGTGGTATGGTATGAAATATCCCTTTGGTCGGTTGGGGTCAGCTGTCCTTGCTGTTCCCCCTCCCAGCTTCTTATGGGCCTCTGGCCTGCTTACTGGTGAGAAGCAGGAAAGGCCTTGACTCTGTGTAAACGCACTATCCGAGGCAAAACCAGCACATGTTGGTTTGCATACTTCTGGAAGATCAGGCACTTAGTGCCTGTTGGTGCTAATTAGCCTGGCAGCAGGTAGACAAGCAACAGTCAGTTCATTCCCCCTCCTGTGTTTTCTCAAGCTCACCAGTAATAATTACGTGTAGGATAGGGTATGTAGCATTAAGGTGCCAAAAGGAGGGCAAAGGGAGTCTAAAATTGTCTTTGAGATTAATCTCTCAACTGTAATATGCCTTCTAAAGATTCAAACATTAATAAAAATAAAAATCTGCACCTGACTGTTGCTGAAACAAAACTGAAATTAAATTCATCAGTTGTGGTATCGCTGCGAACTCAAGAGGAATTAAGTCTGCCCCCTCTTCTGCTTTAGAGAAGAATTATTCCAGATACTATCTGGAACTGGTTTTAAAGGGCAGGCTGTCTCTGCTGCCTTTGAAAACAAATAAAAATAACATTCTGGAGATTTTCCTGTAGAATGTGTTGATGTGCTCTCATTGGGAATGTAGCTCAGTGATTTTCGTGTCTTCTGGCCTTGGAAGAAAGCAAACACTGAGATCTGTTTCTCAGTTGTCAATATGAGACTTCTTTGTCCAGAAATAAGTAAGGAATACATGGACTTGACTCTTACCATTCCTCTCTTCATTGAAATAGAGATGCATTATTCTTATTTTTTGCTGGAGTCTAACATTACTGCTGTACTTTGTACTATAAACTCTTATTTCTAATGGCAAATTTTTAGTTTTCCTGCTTAAGGGAAGGTGGCTTTTGACTAAACCAGTGCTAAAACTTAGAGATGCAGACCTGCTCTATAAACACTGAGCAGAAGACTAAAACTGAAATAAGTTTAAGCAAACTTGTGAAATGTAGGTACCTGTTCAAGATTGTGGTTTATATGTATGTTAAACTTAGAAGGATTTATTGTGTTTGCTGAAGTATTTAGTCATTCAAACAACAATTTTCTTAACTTAAAGTCAACACTTTGTTGTTTTATTACAATTATAAAAATTGTTTCATTGCCTAAGGATGCAGACACAGTCTGAAAAACACAAAGCTAGAGAAAAGAGAATTTTCTTAATGGATCAATTCAATATGTTTTTAATTCCGAACAATATAAAGAAAAATTATTTCTGACAAGATTTAATTTCAGGCTAAAATGATATATATTCTGTGCTTTACATAAATGTAGAAGTGGTAGCATCAACATTATTATAGTGTAATGAGTCTCTGCATTTTACCTCATTGGCAGTCACATCAGCTTACTCAGGAATGCAGTTCCAGCCTTAAGAGAAATAAAAAAAAAAATCAGATTGAATTGTGCTCCTCACAATGCTGTAATCAGTAATCAATCCCATTTGGATAGATATTCTTAAACCTTGGCTTTCTGGATGAAGTTGGACTTGTCAATGCTAAAGGTCATTTATAGGTGTTAATTAACCAACAGGGAAATTAACGAACTAAGGTTATTTATTTATTTATTCAGTCTTGCATTTTGCAGTGTTCTCATTCTTGCCTTTTTGAAGTGCAGAATAGTTTTTTGTCATCTAAATTTAGAATTGCTCTTGCTGTTTTGGTCATCACAGAAAGCAGGATTGTTCGCATGGCCATTCTGCAGTTGTGAGCTGTTTCCTTCAGCGGCAACAGATATTTTGGGGGTAAAGTTAAAACACAATATACTTGGAGAGAGACAGAGATGAATTTGAGGGAATGTACTTCGTCTACTAAGATTGAAACATGAAAATTGCTTGGACTGTGCAATCTATATATGTACACTCAGGATATACACAATAATGCATCAAAATGAGGAGAAATTATCTTAAATAGAACTCAGGAGAAATCAGTAGCCTCTGTAAAGGAGCTGCAGCATGTAATCTGCCTAGTGTGCTTCAGATTAGTACAAAAATAGATTTTATATTGCTAATCCTTACAAGTATCATTCTAAATACTTTTTTGGGGGGATGGTTTGTATTATGGCATTCTACATCTGCTGTTATATTTTAACATCAGGAATGAAACTTCATAGTAAATATTCAGTATCCATCAAAACAGTAATACTGTTTTTTTTTTCCCTAATTCTTCCATAGCCTGAAAGCTAATTACTACATGTCCTGTGGTTGGTGCTTTGGTGATTTTGCAGATGTTGTTTGTTTCTTCCTGTCCACTCCTCTCCACAGGTGTGATCCCTTGATGCTTCTCCTCTTCCAACCCTCCAACAGGGCAAATAGTGAAATTACCCAGCCTTGGTTGTTACGGCAATAAGTATAAGCAAGGACCTCTGCATACCATTCCTTAGTATAATAGGGTCTTACCACTGTTAGAGTGAACAGTTTCTTAACAGCATGGGGTTAATTTCAGAGTTTAGTTCATATGAAGAGATCCAGCAAAAAAAATAAAAAATAAAATTACTGAACAGAAAATTGGTTCTGTTTCACCTCAAACCAGGAGAAGCCTGAGAGCAAACTAGATCTGAATACCTTTTCCTTGGTAATTTATTCTGGGTACATTTCTAGGTTTACTATATATTTTAGAGTAAATGACAGACTCTTCCATTGATTTTACCAAGGCCAAGAATTTATTCATGGCAGTAAAATTCCTACAATGTTAAATTCATTCCCTATTGTAAGAATATAGGAGGATAAAAATCAGTACGTTCCAGAATGTGAATGACTAGCCATAAGCCTTGTCTGACTCAGTCCTAAATTTTTGTGGTTTTCGCCAAGAATTTAATAGACAATGTTCTGAGATATACAGCTTCCTGTTTTGGAGTCTCCCATTAAAAGCTGCTTGGATTTTGTTCTCTGTTAGTATGATTTAAATGTGAATATGTTAGAATTTGGCTCAGCAGCTCAATGTCGGTTCACACCAGTGGTTGAGGAAGGACCAGTGGTAGAATACGTGATTTCTGCAGTAGTCCTGACAGATTAATCTCACAAAACAGATCAGTTCATGGAATAGCAACAACTTGTTGCTTATTCACCAGAAATACAATTACCTGTAACAAACTAGGCTAAAAAAAATGCTTTTTGGCAAAATAGAGAAACCAGTTGAGATGTTATCCTGCGGAAGACAATGCAAAGGGGGGATGCCTTGTGCAGTTGGCTTGTGTTGAGTATCCCAGTGAGCTCTTCAGAGGTGATGGCTGGTCCCTCTCAGCTGCTGCTAATCAGTTGCAGGAGTTTGCTTTTTCCCTTGCCTTGCTCCTTCCAGCTTCGTTACCATTCAGAGTTAATCACACCATTGCCAAAACACAGCTGCTGGGAGGTGGAGAGGGTAGAGGGGCAAAGGGTGATGCTCATAACCTCATCTCATGGCTCAGAATTGCCCCACCTTGGCGAGGACATGCTGGCAGCCTGGGAGCCAAAGCAGGGGTAGCCAAAATCCTGATGGAGTGGAAATAACATGGTATGTATCTCCATGCGTCAGGGATATGCTCTGTTTATCAGGTGTCTGTTAATAGAACAAGATACTACAGTTGGCACTGATTTTTGTGGGGTGTTTTTTTGTTGTTCACTGCATGTATTTTATTGGAAATCTAGAACCTTTAACTTTATTGTGGAACGTTGTATGTGCTTTCCTTAGTAAAGATGCACAAGTAGGTTCCTGAAATCAACATTTCTAAAAATTTAATACTGCAACGGTGTAGAAAACCAGATATTCCTAATATCTCAATTGAAGAACTCTAGTGATTGTTAGAGGAGCCTATATGATTTTTCTTTTGCACCATTTTCCACAATTTGTACAGTCATTTTCATATTTCTCCGAATTTGCTCATTTTTTTTCCTATATGGAAAGGAAGAAGAATAGAGAGATCAGGTTTTGTGGTGGATATGTTCAAAGTATATTGATTATTTTAATAATTAACATTAATAGGAGGTGTCCCTGCCCATGGCAGGGAAGGTTGGAACTTGATGATCTTTAAGGTCCTTTCCAGCTCTAACCATTCTGTGATTCCATGATTCTATTTTTTTATTATTATGAAAGAGGCACATGTTCAATGTCAGAAACTAGGATCCTTGAGACCTGCAGAGCATTCTTGAAATAGTCACTCGTGTGATGTTCACATCTTTTGTTTGGAGGCTTTACAGCAGGCATTTTTGATTAGCTGGCCAGACTTCTTTTTGTGTAGAGTAAATAGAGAAAAACAGATTTTTCTGTGTGTTTTCATATGAGAGACTTCCCAAATTATGTAGCTGAAGTCTGATGTATTTCATTAATGCTCAGTACCCATCATGATTCACATGACTCAAAATCTTTGTCTACAGTGATGAATATCTAGAGGGGAAGTTCTGTACATATCAGGGCAGATTATTTGTTGTGATAGAGGCTGAACATAGTGATCATAACTGAGATAATTTGCTTAGTTCTGTTCGCACCCTTAAAGCAACAAGCTGGTCATATTCTTAACAAATATGATCTTTGCCCTTCTTTTTTACCTCATTTCGGAGTACTACAAGCCTGTGGATAGATTTAGCATTAAAATCAGCATTCCAGCTTGTAGTGGATGAAAATAGTGTCGTTTAGAATGTGGATTAGTTTGCCGAGTGGATTGCTCTCCGTATTCTTAAAGCTAATTCCCTTCCCATCCTATCTTTTGGAATGTATCCCAAATTGCTGTTTATACAAAACAGCATTCAGTTTCATTTCTCTTATGATTCAGAGACTTTGTAGAATCTTTTCTTAATCTTATAGTCTCCAAGGAATCCACTGAAATATTTTCTTGTATAAAAGCAAAGCTAGATGACTTGTGACTCAGCTGAAAATAAGATTCATACTGATGCTTTCAGGGTTTGAGGGAAAGATGTTGGGTTTTTTCCTCCCTGTTGCATAGAGTTCTTTTTCTAGTTTAAGCTTGAAAGTGATTGGGCAGTAGTTTATTTCCTTTTTTTGAATAAACTGTTTAATTATTTTTTTTATTCCCTGTTTTCTAATCATATACTATACATATACTCTGTGTATAGTCTCTGTTTCTCAGTGTCGCTCTGCCAGCACTAGTCCTCTGCTTTGGATTGCATGTCCCTTTCTTCTGGCTACCTTCTCCCTTGGCTTGTTCTGTTTCTTGACCCCGTTGTTCTGATCTCTCCAATGTTTTTAGCAGTTCTACCTACCACTTGCTTTCTTTCATCTCCACGCAAATCTTACACATCCTTGTTTTCCTCTGACCGCGCAGCCCCTTTGTGAAGAATAAAGTTTGATTCTTTGATAAGTTGAAATTATTGAAGAATATTCTTCGTCCTTGGCAGTTCGTTTCCATTGGAAAAATGCTGCCTTGGTTGGTTTGTGCTCGTTGTGCACTCGTGAGGATCATGGTCCTGGTTCACCTCCTCAGCTCTGTCTGCATCCCTTCCATGTGTTGCTCCCTCCCTGTCCCATCCAGCGCTGTCACCTTCCTTTGAAAGCCGCTTTCGGCGCGACTCGTGTATCTGTCAGCTGCTCTGCTATCAAGTTGTTGGCTTCAGCTTGTGAATGCATGGTTGATCTCTCAATGGTTTTATGCATGGGAAGAGATTCACCCTAAACAGCTGAGTTGCCATTTCATTGACCTTCTTGAAATACACCTTTGAAATTCCCTGCTGTCACATTTTCCCAAAGGTTCTCTGGCTGTGTGGCCACCTCTTGTTCTCACTTTTGGGGTTTTTTTTTCAGCTATTACTGCATCATGGCTTTCTCCTTTATACTCAAATCACTTTGGCTTGTGGAATTATTTTATATAATATTTAGTTATCTTAGTTCAGGTCTGTGTTTCGTGTAAGGAGGCCTCTCTCTCTACTTGTAGTTTAGAGAAACGAAGCAAATTTGTATGTATTTATAGATTCAGGGGTGTGGTTAGGGGGGAATTAATTTCTGTGAATGAGGTGCAGCTGATTGTGTTTGAGCTGTGAAACAGCACTGTTGGAGCAGAGGGCAGAAGTGTGTTGGGGTACACATTAAAGCATTGTATTCCCCCTATGCAGCTTCTGCTGGCCTTTTTTCCTTTATATATATGATACAGCATATATTCAGTCAGTTTCTTACTCTTGCAATGAGGAAAAAGTGCGTTTATCTAGCTCTTCCTGTATGACACAAGTGTGAATTGTTTAAAAACTACTTTAGCTGGTGTTTTTGCTGGTTTTGTAATGACTCTCGCTGTTGGGAGGTTAGATTCACTCTGTGTGTACTGTTTTATTCCTAAATACGTTTAAGTCTGTAAACAATAGGTGTGCTTTTTATGTCTTGCTTAATATTTTCTATTTGATTTTGACCTTTCAGTTTTCTTCAAGAACCCGCATAATTTATTTCCAAGTACTTAGGAGTTTTATAGTTGTACTGCACAACAGTTTCCTTGTGGAAGGTTTGCTAGCTTCCAATGACCCTTAGCTGCCATCTGGTACAAATTCAAAGTGCTTCTGTCATCTGCTGCTAATTGCTGTCACCTGCATATTGCAGTCACTCTGAGCAACTTGGATGGCGGTAAGGCAGGAAGCATCCAGCTTTGTATGGCTGCAATCTATCAGTAATACCCATGATTTCTTTATTAATATTAATTCAATAATAAAAGAAGTACATGCATCATGAAATGGCATGAATTAACACGAATGGCATTTCATGTTTATTTTAATGTCTTTCAGGGTTTAG
>VXBW01003912.1:69076-74076 GCA_013400375.1 Thinocorus orbignyianus | reverse complement strand
AACTTTTAAAATAGCAAGACATAATGAAATAAATTGTATGTAATTACATTATTGTTTCCCAATGCAGTTTTTTGTTTTTTTCCCCAACTGTCTCGTAACTTTTAAAATAGCAAGCTATAATGAAATAAAATCATGTAATTTACATGGAAATAAATTTTCAAATGCACTTCTCAATTTCATCTCAAGTAAGGTGGAAGAAAAAAGCCCACCTTTTAGTTGTCTTTGAGCTTAATGTCAATTTAGGATAAAATGAAATGGTAAAACTTCAAGCTTAAACTTCATGGGTTGTTGGTTTAATTTTATTTCATTTAATTCTAGATGGAAAAAATTTCATGTGCATTTTGATAACCTTAGCTCTGCTCTCTCTTTCCACAGCCCTGTTGTGAGATAAACTGTAACCTATTAGCAGAGATTATTACTTATTCTAATCTGGATAGTCTATGAGGAGCTGAGTTACTAACACCTTATTTTTAATGTGGAATAAGCCAATGTTGAATTTCTTCAGATACTTGTTTTCCAGGGTTTGCTTAATTTTGAAGATGTCTTTGAAAGAACTACAAGGTTCTCATACTGTTTATGAAGCATGGAATGGTTAGAGTTGGAAGGGACCTTAATGATCATCCAGTTCCATCCCCCTGCCATGGGCAGGGACACCTCCCACTACACCAGGTTGCTCAAAACCCCGTCCAGCCTGGCCTTGAATCTTATTAAACATACAGTTAGATATGTATAAAAACCACAAATGCACTCCCCATAGAGACAAAAATAAATGTATGCAGGTTTCTCTATGAAAAAGTTATTTAGGCTGGTCCAATTGCATGGTGTGACATGCAGATACATTAGAATTCCCAGAATTTATCCAAATGAAAGAGCTAGCTGTTGCTATCACTTTGCTAGGTCCCTTTTATAATTGTTTTTCTTGAAGGAAGTAGTACCTCTTTGTAAGATATTTAATTTACTTTTTTTACAGATATCACAGCTTTTTATATTTATTTAATGATGTAATTGTGAATTCTGCACAATAAAAACTTTGGGACCAGTTCTCCCCACGATAGTTTTGCAGCTACTTTGGCAAAGCTAATTATTTTCATCTGTGAGAGTAAGCCACGGTTTTTAATCTACTCAGATTTGAAAAAATGCTGTTTCCTTTGAGTATGTTTTAATAATAGTGTGTAATGTGTAGAGCTGCTTATTTTGTATTCTGACCACGAAAAGAACTGATGACCTGACAATATACTGTAAGTCTTGAGCTGAAGGTGGTGATGATCAAGCTTAAAGAAGAGAAAACAAGTGTTTGTAAAGCTTACAGCTGAAATATAAATCTGAAGGTAGTGTCCCAGTGTAAAATCAGACATATTTAAATCTGATCTTTCTTCCATCCAGAAGGTCTTACAAATTTTGATCAAATTTAGGAATTGTGAGTTCTTAGAAACTCTGAATGTCTTCTGTATGAAATCTCGTGTACCTCGATCGTTTTAAATTGGAAAAATGGATGTCTCAAGAGTTTCACTGCGTGAATGCTTTTGGTTGTTGAAGTCTCCAGTATGACTAGTTAGCTTAGATTATTGAAGTAATTATTCTAAATTGATGGGTGGTCTCGAGAAAACGTTTTCAATTGATCGCTTCTAATGGGAGGAGGGTGTGTTACTAATACAGCACAATCCCTACGTGGATGCCAGAGTTTAAGAAGCCATTAACCTTTCCAGATTCTTAATATGCTCTGTGCACATTTTTATCATTCTTATGTGTGCCAAATACGTGGCAAAGTCAGAAAACTTAACGGTGGCACAGAATCTGACTACTGGTGCCTTCGGGTTCCAAGCGAAAAAGGATGCTCTAAGTCCATGACTGCATATGAGGCGAAGAAGAAGAAAATACCATCATTTGAGTGCACAGCCTGAACTGTTAAAGCCCTTCGAATAATTAACTCCGAGCATTTCAAACTGGGAAAGGTAAATGCCGTGGGCCGAGGAAGGTTGTACAGGTACAGGGTGCCCTGTAAAGGTAGCTCACTGTGCTTGGAGCTGCCTTGGCTACGGCGAGTTTCCGAAACGGGAGCCAGGCACCGACCTTGAGCACCCTCTGCTGACCAAACTACACATGACGGTTCTTTAACTGCCACAAATTTCCTTTTTTTCTTAGCATTCAGCCAAATTTTAGAGCAAAGTCCTAAAGCGAGGTAGAGGCTAATATGAGTGAGTTGGCTTCGCTGTTATGCAAAGACTGATTGCAAGTAGAGACATCAGATTGAAGATTGTTTGGAGACGTTGGGATGGTTGAGCAAACTGCAAAAGTGTTCATGAAAGTCAGATTCAGATTGAACTGGATATTAAGAATGGGTCACCTTCAGTTTCTCTCACTTTCATCTTTTGAAACATAATGTTTTACTACAGATATAGGAAGTCGTTGGCATTAGAATGAATCAGGACGCAATTAAAAAAGAAGGCGTACTTAAGGTTATGAAATATGTGGCCAGTATTTGTCAAAACGAGTGCCTTACTTCAAGCAACTGGGTCCAGTAAGTAATGTTCATAGAATTGTAGAATGGTGAGAGTTGGAAGGGACATTAAAGATCATCCAGTTCCAACCCCCTGCCATGGGCAGGGACACCTCCGACCAGACCAGATTGCTCAGCCTGGCCTTAAGCACTTCCGGGGATGGGGCATCCACAGCTTCTCTGGGCAACCTGTTCCAGTGCCTCACCACCTGCACAGGAAAAAATTTCTTTCTAGTATCTAATCTAAATCTGCCCTCTTACAGTTTAAAACATTAGCCCTTGTCCTGTCGCCACACTTCCTGACCAAGAGTCCCTCCCCAGCTCTCCTGGAGCTCCCTTCAGATCCTGGAAGGCTGCTCTCAGGTCTCCCTGGAGCCTTCTCTTCTCCAGGCTGAACAGCCCCAGCTCTCTCAGCCTGTCTTCACAGGAGAGATGCTCCATCCCTCTGATCATCTTTGTGGCCCTCCGCTGGACCCATTCCAACAGGTCCATGTCCCTTCTACGCTGAGGACTCCAGAGCTGGACACAGTACTCCAGGTGGAGTCTCATGAGCGAAAAGTAGAGGGGTATGTTGTGGGTATAGTTCACTTAGAGTTTTTTACCCTAGCAGACCTAAATAGAGCAAGCTAAGCACCTCTAAAAACCTGGAAGAGGACCTTCAAGTTTCACTCTGAGTATCTGACCTTGTCTGGCATTGAGTCTGGAAAAGGCCATGATATAAAACAGATGAATAAAGGAGCCAGAGAGCGAAAGAAGTGTTTCAGTCGTTGTTTTCATTTTAGCATTATAGATTCAGCCAGCTACAGAAAGGACTTTTATTTTTTTTTATGAATTGATTAGTTTATTTCAAACATAGATATTATGCAGTTATGAATAGCTTGTTATAGTGAAAACAGGCAAGTCAGACGAGTAGTTTCAAAATGTGGTAAACTTACTTTGCTTTCCTTTGCTTACCTTGAACTGTAATTGAATAAAAAGTGACTGCACTATGATATTTGAGAAATCTTTACCATTGTGCAACATTTCACTATTAAATTTTGCATTTTAATAAAAAAAACCTCTCACTTTTAAAGTAATATACTTTTTATAACGTTTGAAGAATTGTTCTGTCACTGCAATAGTAGCTTCAGGGGATAACCTTTTACAAAAGTTAAGCATCTAGGGCAGCAATAGCAATATTGCTGTTTATATTCTACTTTAGTCATCAGAAAAGTTTTTTTTTGTTGTTGTTTTTAACTTTTCTAATTAAATTGAGACTTTTCTCACAAGATAATGACTTCTACTTTGTGGTCCAAAGTGTGAAGTTTAGAGCTTTAATGATTTCCTCATTCAAAAATTAGATATTTTAAAAACTTGTGGGCTTTTTTCCTGGTGCAAGTAGACAATGCCATACTTTTTATTGATGGTATAAGCCATTATTTTCCTGAGAATCATTAGCTATTTAAAACTTCGTGCATAAATTAAAGAGGAACTAAATGGATTTCCAGTTGTTGCCATTAGTAGCATTTTAGATTATACAGGCAATTATTGTGTTCATTATCTTTGAGCAGCCTCTTTGCAAAACTATTGTGGTTGTCTTAGACATTATGTACAAATTTTCCCTTGGAGATCAAAATTTCCAGTGGTGTGTTTAATTTTGTTAACATAGTTGGTTCAAATAGAAAAAAATATTATGACAAGTAGAAGAAAATTTGCTTTTATAATATGGGAAATAGCAATGAATGTGAAAAATTGCTTCAATTCTTAACTTGTGTTTCTTATATTGTCACAGTTATTCTGGTTATGATTATTTTCAAAAGGAAAGAAATTGCTTTCTTAAGATGGTTTATTTTACAAACGCTTTGATAAAATCACAGTGCAGTTAAAATGAAGTTCACCCACTTTTCCAGTATTCAGATGAATTTTAGAAAATGTTAGGGAATTTCTACGTGAAATGTATCTGGATAATTCAACAGTGTTTCATTAGTTTGAGTGCAGAAGTTGTTTAATTGGAAAGGCACAGGCTTAAACTAATTAAGTATATTTCAGTACATTATACTAACTAATTTTTGAGAAATGGTGAATGCATTTCTATTAAAACTTACTTCCTTTGTGTGCCTTTTTAAGTAGGATTTTGCAGTTACCTTCACTTGCCATAGCAAATAAAAAATATTAAAAATAACTATGGCCAATGGAATGATCTATATTTAAAAGGGTGATTGTCATTGTAATAGAACAAGAGATTTATTGTGTGAAAATTTTTCGTCGACTTTTACATCCTCTTAATATCTCTCCAAACGCATTTTTGTTGGATTCCAAACTTAAATTCACATCTGTCTTCATCAATTAGAAAGGTATTAATGCTCTGAATTAGCTACGTATCAGTGTGCAGTGGACTAAATTTAATGTTTCTGTCCAAAAAGTGGCATTCTTTCCAAAGAAGCTCTTTATTCATTTCTGTTCTGGGGTGGGGTTGTTGCGGGGGGCAGAGAGGGGGGAGCTGAGGGGAGAGATAGGCTTTCAC
>VXBW01003912.1:50458-67958 GCA_013400375.1 Thinocorus orbignyianus | reverse complement strand
TACAATATACAGTGCCAGTTTTTTTGCTGCATGCATGACAGAAGACTATTATTCCCACTTACTTGTTCACCTTTAATTGTCTTTTCTCCTTGCCCTCCCGTGTTCCTATCCTGGATCGGGCAATGGGGGAAGGATGTGTTGAATGTAAAGGCATTCAAAAGGCCTGGCTGGGACAGTACACACTGGTTCTGGGAATTGTCATTGTCCTGTTACCAGGGAACATCTAATGCATGCAAGCGTGGGAACAATAATCAATTCAGTTCTCAAAATGCAGGATTTTGATTAGGTAGGAATAAAAAAAGGCAATAATAGCTGATTGTTTGCACTGCAGAAGTGTCCATTTAAGAAAAAGTCATGACTAACTTGATTTATACTTCTGCCTCTAGGTTGGCTTGCTGGACCTGGAGTTGAATCAACTGACCAAAGCCCTGTTTTTGGCTTTAGTTGCACTATCAGTCGTTATGGTAACCTTGCAAGGATTTGTAGGCCCGTGGTATCGCAACCTTTTCCGGTTCCTCCTCCTGTTTTCCTATATCATCCCGATCAGGTATGTATAAGGATGAAAGAAAAACACAGATGTCTAATTTCACTGAATGTAGCTTTCTTGAAATTTATACTTGCTTCTCAATGCAAAGGAAATTGATCTTATCAGGAAGCTGAAGAAGAAGGTGCCAACAAATCTGCTGATTCTTGAAGGATCACTGTACTGAAAACAATACTGTTGGATTTTTTTTGTATAATGTTCATCCTACTGGAGTAATCAGGATATCTAATCCTTTAGTAGCATAAATGTATTAATAAGGATACAATCTTGGTATATTTGAGAACGTGGTTTTAGGAAACATGTATTTGAATGAACTGTTAGGTATACTTTGAAATTTTATTGTTAACACCTTAAATACTGAAAGTGTTCCATTTCTCTGATTAAAACACAGACTTCTTTACTACAACAATGATTAATTTAAGTTGAATGGCTGAATAATGTAGGTGTGCTTTTACAATGAGAGGACTTTTAACGTGTAACCAAGTAGAGACTTGGCCTGAATTAATTAATTCATTAAGCATGAGTACTATATATTCAAATTGCAGATAAACTGGAACAGGAAATGATATCCATGTGTGTAATCAAGTCTGCTGTGGACGCAGAAATGAGAACACTGACTCTGAAATGAATTTTTTTCCTTGAATGGGTATTGCCTTTGCAAAATGGAAACACTCTCCTGTTTAAATACTCAGTGTTTAGATTAAGGTGATTGTTAATTTTAGATGCTCTATGGAACTCTTCAGTTTGAGATACGTCACTCTACTGAGTGGTCTGGTGGCTAACCACGGTGTAGATGGGTTTAAAACCTATCCCCTCGGGTTTGCACACGATATTTAAGTCTGTCTATCATAAGAAAAATGCAAAACAGGAGGATTTTATTAGGTATTTTAATCTAAACTTACATGACTTACATGTTACTACATTCACATTTAAGTACATGTTTATGTGAAGGCAACTGTATCATATTTGATGAATTTGATATTCAGGGAAGAATCTGTCTTAAGGTTTTATAGCTTAAATTCCTTGTACTTCTATACTACTTCTGTGTTGCGTGAGCAACTGACTCTGTTGGGAAGTTGAAAGAGAAGCAAATCTACTGGGGAGTTGAGAAGATTGTGTTGTAGAAACTGGTCATCTTTGAGCGGTTTCCACTTCCTTTAACTGTTCTTGGTTTTAGTCACACATTCATCTTTCAATTTTGTGATATCTCTCTAAACACTGTCGTTGTTATAACCCCCGTATTGCTTGTATGGTGCTGCTATTCAGGTCGTGTCATCATTCCCCTCACACACACAGAGTTATTGAATATTAAGCAACTTATCTGTGTGAAGAGGCAAAAAGTGCTGTGCTGAAGTCATAAGTAAAGTCTGTGTATTGCTGAAAGATGCACTTAATCAGCAAAGACATGTAGGGGAAGGGAAAAATGAGCTAAGAGTATAAAGGATCACTTGTCGGTCACTGTGTTCTTCCGTGATAAACATACTAAGCCAAAACTTATTAAAATGGTTAAAAGACAGATATATCTTTGTTACTGGATGCAAGAGGATTAAGGGCATATAGGTGGTATAAGTAAATTTGACTCTATATTGACAGTTCAAAATATGCCACTGAAAAACATGTTGATTGAGCAACTCATTACGAACTCTAAAGAGAGCAGTTTAGTGGACTTGTGAAATAGTTCTTTTCCATAAAGAATTTTTATGATACACCTAATCCCGTTTTTCAATTGCTTGTGGGAGACAATATACAAAGAAGATGCGGTAGAGAATGTGATTGGTTTAGTTCTGAGATGGACCGTGCGGTTACCCCTGGAAGATCAGACAAGAGTCTGTCAGAGAATGCCCTTTTCTCTAGAGGTTTATCTATTTCTAAACCAACTCTTTTCTTCAACTCAGGTCATTTATGTCCACAGTTGCTTCCCACACTGTTGGCAAAATTAACAACTCCAGCCATAGCGGTCATAGTGGTGTTCACATACAGCTGTGCTTCTCTTCCTCTCTTCTGGATGTTAAGCGTGGAAACGTCTTATTCTTTAGGCTGTATTTGGAGTGTAAACTCTTGGAGTTGAAAATTACAAGACTGATGGCACCAAAGCACCAGGTGTTGTGTCTTCTCATTATTACTAAAATAGCTATATGGGGGGAGATAATGAACTTTTCACAGGCAAAGGAAATGAACGTGGGAGATTAGGACTGGCTGGTAGAGTCAAAGCATATATGAACTCATGGACACGTGAAACGTGTCGACTGATGGTTTTAAAGAATTCAGGAAGTTTCTAAATATGGAGCTTTTTTTGCTGTCAGCTTTTGGTTTGCACAGCAAGGGAAATTCCAGCTATGCAATAAAAATAATTTTCCATGGCCAGACGTTTTCAGTGAAGTTGAGGAAGAAGAGGTGAACTAACTGTCAACAGAGTTTAACTGATCTCTGTGCAGCCTCTCCTGTTAATTAATAGGAACAGAAACCTTTTTTTGGGCTGCAGGGAGAGCTAGTTCCTTGTGATTCATCTGCATCCTAAATACTCCTTGTCCTTGATCGCTGTTGTTTCACTGTGCAAAGGGTATTACTCTGGGACATGTAAGACTTGAGAGGTATAGACATAAAACTATGGTAAAAAAACCACCAAACCAACACAAGCAAACAAAAACCACCTGAACAGCCAACACCCCCCCAAAAAACCCCAACCCAGAACTTTGCATACGTTCTGTAGTGTACAAGAATTTAAGCAAAATGGAGAAAAAGTAACAGTAAGTAAACATTGAAACCTTATCCCAGCTCTTAACTGGTTGTAAGTTAGAGCCATTATGCTCAGAAGTCCCACATTCCCTGAAAAGTTTGGCAATTAAAAATTACTGTTCTGTATTGATGTTTCTTTTTCCCCTGTAGAGGTAGCATAGCCCAGCAAGCTGCTGTAGGCAGTCTGCCTGCTTACAAAGCTAATCTATTTGAATGTCTTAAAATGTATTGGGAAAGGAGGACAGAAAGCAAGTATTTGACTGTCCTAAACTGAATAAATCTCTCTAGAATCACGCTCACCCGTTCTCTTGGGTTTCTCCATGCTCCTCTAGCTTTTTTCCTAGGTGGCTTTAGCCAGTCTGGGATGCATTGATGCCTATCCATAGATTCTTTACTTGGTTTAAATTCTTTACTTGGTTTAAATAAAATCACTGCCTGAAATACATTCTCCATTAGTTTACAAGATCTTGTTGAACTGTGTCAGCTGGTGCAGGTACCACACAGCAGACTCAGGGGAGCAGGTATGTCCATGCTGCTGCTCTTTGTGGTACAGGCTTAGAACTTCTTAGGCCTGTGATGTTTCCTTTTCAAATAGTAAGGTCCATTTGTTCAACAACTTGTATTTGTTTGGATTACCTAGTTTATCACAGTGAGTTTATAAATCTTCTTTATTTTTTTTTAACTGAGCTATTGCAGTAGATCTTTTCCCTTCATAACTGTGCGATTTGCTTCTAGTTGGTTTTCTGGTTTTAGTCTAGTAGTATTAGAGTAAATAATGCCAAATTTATCTGGAATACATGGAAAATATTAACGTTCTAAAAATTATTTGTATTAGACAGCTAATGTCAATATTGTTGCCGTTGAGGCTTAAGGGAAGAAGGCATCTGACCCGGTAAATGTGAAAATAACAAAGCAACATTTTTAATAGGAAGTAATTATTGTTATTCTGAGCTGAATATGGTACATCTCTCGTGCCAAGGCGCCTGTTTGACAGGCGTGCTGTTTGCATTTTGTACTCTACTGTGTTTTCAGCCTGTAAGAAATTCACACATTAGTTTTCTCATGAATTATTCCCCAGTTTTCCTCCTGAGGTTTTAAGTTCTACCCATGTTACAACATCTAATTATCTGTACCTAGCTTGCATGTGGCCCTTGAAAAACTACATGTGCAACAGTCGCTGTAGCAATACAGGGTTGATGTGCAGGTTTTTGCTATACATATTTAAGCGTAAATGTGTGGGATTAAAGTCTGTCTTAAACTTACATTTATTGTTTGGGGTTCGTGTTTTGATTTGTTGTTGTGGGGGGTTTTTTTGGTTGGTTTTTTTTGGTTTTTTTTTTTTGTAAAGTGCTGTGTGTACCTTCATTCATTTCCTTTTATATGTTTAGGTAGTAGACAAAATTTAGAAAAATTACTCTGGGAGAACTCATGAGACCAATTATGAAGCGAACAAGAAGACAGATCTGAGGTTCTTCATGGGAGTATCACACAGAGAAAGCTAAAAAAAAAAGTATATAGTGGACTAAACATAAAAGGAATATTATATTCAAATTTCCTCTCCAAATAAAGTATGGTAGAGGGGGAATTAGGGGAAATTAAAGGGGTGATAAATGATTTCATTTTTATTAATTTAGGTCTTGGTAGAATATTGTGTTTAAATGAAGTAACTTCAGTTTTGTTCAATTTTAATTTGCTTAGTTCTAGTTAATAGGAGTTGTCAGGGTCCAAAAATGACTTTCTGCAAAGATAACTTTCCAGGCATGTTGAAGTTAGAACACTTTTGTTTTTTTTCTTGACCAATACTTTTAAAATTATTCTGTGTAGTTTTTTAGATTGCAAATAACGTGTTTGTCTGTGTAGAGTTTATAGCTGTTTGAAGCAGGTAGGGATATATAAGGGGTATAGCCATAAGGAACTGGGTACAATTTTGGGTACTAATGTGACCCATATATGATCTTCAGTGTTTCACTTCTGAAGAAGTCCTGAAAATAAAAAGACTATATCTCAATTACTTCATTTATTTAAGAAATTGGATAGTACTATGGGTCATACTCCTCCTTACCTGGAGTTTTGGTAGGGTTGGTTGGGTTTTCCTACAAAACTTTTGCATATGTACAGAGCAGCTCAGGAAGTTCTTCCTGCTCACCAAAGCTCAAACAAAATTATCCTTTGATTTTTATTCAGATTTATAGTTGAATTTTATTAGGTAGCACTTTGTTCACAAAATTAGCTTTGCTGACTTCATTAGGTCTTGATTGCTTTTCACCGAGATGTAAAAGGCAGAATGTTTCTGGAATTTCTAAAGGAATTAATCTGAAAGTTTCTTGGTGAAGGCCTTTGTTGGCAAATTTGACTAAAACACAAAATCCAGAAATCTTTAAAAGGACCCCTAATGTCATTAGCACGTGGGAAAAAATGAAATCTGTAAGTCCTGTAGATATGAGTTTGTTTAACCTAAAACACGACTCATATTTTTGAGGTGATAAAAGCGAAAGTATCTGGTTTTAACTTGTAGTAAAAGCAGTGTGGATTCTGAAATGTTGTGTTATGGATTTGTTCTGAAGGTGGACCCCAGAGAAGTGCCACCCTGACTCCTAGTGGAATAAATCCCCAAGTTGGATGAAAATTGCCTTAGGGTTTGCTGGCTGTAGGGGTAACTAGAGCTGCAGTTGAGAGGCAAGAATTCTCGCAATATTACGTTTGCTATATATGCCCGTTCTCTACAACAGCCTTTAGTTACCTGTATTAACATACTGTGTCTAAAGATTGCATTTTAATTGGTTTGCTAAAAATTAGTGGTGCTGATGCTACATGTGATGCTGTTCTGTGCATTTTCATTGCTAACTGATATGTATGGAGGCTTTTAAATTGGGTGAAATTGAGAAGGATTTAAAACTGGTGAATTTAAAGTGGGTTTGGTTATACAATGAGTTTTCTCCAAGTCCACAAAGAATTTATGAGAAATGATAGCTAATATTGTCAGGCACTGGAAGTAGCTTGGTGTTGACTAAGCTTAGTACCTCTTTGGTTTACTGTATAAAAATTCTTGAACTTCTCAGTCAAGTGTTTCTATCTTTTCCTGTGAAATTCTGCTGGAGAGATTTCCAGTTTTGTTTTCAAACTCAGTATTAGTAGGTGTCTGTCATTTAGTGTTACAGTGGCATCCACAATGTGCTAGGTGATAGCTGCAAAGGTTTTGAAGACAAACCTTTCCTCTTAAGTGAACAAGCACCAAGTAAAGGAAATCAGAGCAGGATACAGCGTTCAGATTTTAGAATTTATACTAAAAATGCATCTATAGCCCTCATTTTTTGCTTGTATTATTTAATTCTTTATTTAACTTTACAATTCAAGTGTGTACCTGGTATTTCTGTGTGCCAGAAAGCTGGCTTGGATTTACCAGTTGCTGGGGAGACGTTATTTTGCTGGAGGCCAGTGGTGCCAGCTTTCTATTAGGTCCATCAGCATAAAGGAGGTACACTCTGTTCTACTTGGCAGTGTTTGCTGGAAAGCCTCAGTGCTTTGAAGTACAGATGTCTCCTCACAACTCAGCTAGAGGGATGCATTTGGGATTTTGATTGTGGGGTTTTTTCCCCCTTACCTTTCAATTATATTTCAGTGAGATTATAATTGAATGTACACAAAGAGTGATTAGATCCCCAAAGCCAGGTAACATACAAGTTAAGATAGGAACTGTGCTTCAGCATTGAGAGACTTTTTCTGGTTTAATCTTACTGAAGAACAGTTTTTCCTATCTGGATGACTTTGTAGGCTTCTATAGGTAGTGCAGCCATGTGGATTTCTCTCTGTGTGCACCATGTACCTGACATTAGGATCATGGAATTGTCTAGGTTGGAAGGGACCTTATGATCATCGAGTCCAACCATCAACCTAATACTGACAAGTCCACCATTAAACCATGTTCCTCAGCACCACATCTGCAAATCTTTTAAATACCTCCAGGGATGACACTTCCCTAGGCAGCCTGTTCCAATGTTTGATAACCCTTTCAGTGAAGAAATTTTTCCTAATATCCAAATTAAACCTCCCCTGGTGCAACTTGAGGCTATTTCTTCATGTCCTATCACTTTTTACTTGGGAGAAGACACCTACTCCCACCTTGCTACAACCTCCTCTCAGGAGTTCCTTTCAGATTGCAGCTCTTAAATAGAGCTTTCATTGCAGAATTCCTGTCTCAGTACCCCAGAAACAAAAAAGATACTTATAGCCCAAACACCTCTGTGAAGTGGGATGATGAACACTTTAATCCTTCACTTACTCTGCTTACTCCTGGCTAGAGCAGATGTCTGCTGGTTCTCGAGTTAGCCTGCTTCATTTGGACTCAGCCAGCTAATTAGCAGGTTCTCATCTCTGAGAGGAACAAATCTTTTGCAGTTTCTTTTGTTGATTAATGCATCTCTCAGTGTGAAGCGTGTTATGTTGGTTCTTACATTCTCTTTAACTCTGGAAGTTAACAGGCACATGTAATACTAATACTGGTTGCTCAGGACTGACTCTGGATCACGTAAGACAAGGTAAAGCTGTAGATAACCAGTGTGGGGCAAATGACTTCCAGTATTTTTTTTCCTTGTTAAAATGTAGCATTTTGAATAAAAAGAATCTGATAGAGTCCTCCTCGTGATATCTGTCTTAATTTTTAAATATATATATATATATATCTGCACGTCTGAGGGCAGCTGAAGTTAGGTGTGATATTGCAAAATTAAGTGATGTATATCATGAGGCAGAAGGATGGTTTCCTGCTGCTGCTGGTTTTAATGGAAAAATAAGAGCTAGTTAAAGAGCAAAATACCATCTTGAATTGTCAAGGACCTTGTATTAGAAATACATGTTTCTTTTTGTGCTGGGACATGCATGATCTTCTGCTGTACAAATTCAGGAAGAAGGTGATGTGGAATTCACTGAATTATTTCAGTGCGTGTTGAAATTTCAGATGTGGGGTTGGAACTTGATGATCTTTAAGGTCCCTTCCAACTCTAACCATTCTGTGATTCTATGTTCTCACAATTCTACTTAAATGTGTCTCTTCATGGGATATTGCACTTTGGTGACTTGCTCTTCCCTCCACTGTTACCTCAGGTAATTCACAATCGATCTGTCACTGTCATCACGAGGGGGCAGATGACAAGGGTTTGTGGCGGCTGTTTTGGTTATGCTGTAAAACTTCTGGACTGTTAAAACAGGTCTGAAGAGCATTAGCAGTATTTTGACCTTGATAAATACCTTTGAACAGCTTTAAGAGTCACGTTACTGTAAACCTGCTACTAAACTTGGGACTCTGAGTCCTGTGCCCTGGGCAAATTACCTACAAGTAGTTTGCATAGCCACTGTCCTAACTGTTTTTTCAGTCTTTCTGTTAGGGCAGAATCAACAGAAATGAATATGTTCCTGTTCCTTAGTTGCCATTACTCTGTCATGGTAGCAGGAGTGTGGAGAATAGCTACAGGAAAGTAGCCTTTTAAAATTTTAGAACAAGGTGGCCTATAGTTGTGAGTCAGAGCATTTAATTTTGGGGAAGAGAAATGTGTTCTCTCTGACCAGCATGGGCGAAGACTTTGTATTATAACATAGGAATACACAGTGCCAGGACAATTGATTCTTGTATGATCTAGACATGGAAATATTAACAAATAAGTGTGCAGACACCAAGTGAAATGGAAAAATATACTTTTGATTTAAGACTTCTATATATAATCAGGAAAATTTGCTGAAAATTACAATTTCATAGAATCATAGAATTTCTAGTAAAGAGCTACCCAGAGATTCCTTTTGTTGCTGCTGGCAGTAGCAGCCCCAGCCCGCAAGCCATCACATGAGGGTGCATTTTGCTGCTTGGGCACTGTTCTCTTATTTTTTGCAATGGAAATCCACTGTAACTACAGTTTGGAAAGGACACCAACATCGTTGATTGATTGATTGTGGTGGGAAAGAGAAGTTGACAAAGTATAGTTGTACTTAAGTACAACTTAAGTACAAAATACAGTTGTACTTAAGAGAAAAGCAGTGTCTTGAAGAGGTGCAAATGTTTTTTTGTACAAATTTGTACAAATGTTATTTGTACTTTCACATCATAAAGAACACATAGGTGTTGTGGGTTTTTTACCAGATAATAACTGTGACTTGAATAGAGATCTAATCTTATCAATAAAGTGTCCATAATGTTCTCATCTGTCTAAGTGTAGTGATGTAATTATGTCAAGAATCTCCACAACATGTTGCGGTCTGTCTCAAGCAGAAAGGGTGGTATTGAATTTGTATTGCAGGAGCTTCTAAAAATGTGGGATGGAGCCTGAATTTCTGATGTGATATTTACAAACGTATAACAAAAACATTCCAAAATTTTTGTTGTGTATAGTTTTAAGATATTTTTTTTCCAGGTGTCCTAAAAAGACCTTTTAGTTTTATTTTTATGGTTATAACTTCCACTTTGCTTAATACTCACACTGATTGTGGTATAAATTTCCTTTGCAGTTTACGTGTGAACTTGGACATGGGTAAGGCAGCCTATGGGTGGATGATTATGAAAGATGACAATATTCCTGGAACAGTTGTTCGAACTAGCACCATACCAGAAGAGTTGGGACGATTAGTTTATTTACTAACGGATAAAACAGGTATATCAGGTTACAATTCTGAAATATGATGACTTTTATAAAATTTCTAAAATTTATATTTTAATATGTATGTGTAAGAGTAGATTTAGACTACTGAGTTTTTATTTTTCAGTAAAATTTTAAGCATGTGCTTAAGGATATTGTACCAGTACCAACAGGCTTAGGTATGCCAGTACTTACATGTGAAAGTCAGTGTTTGGTAGTGATCTGATTTATTCCAGTGGAAATACTCCTGCTATAGTAATGGGACGCTGGATAGTATTAGTAAGAGTTCTTACTCTGAAAAGACTCTGGATTAACAGTCAGGATGATATTTTATTCTGCGCTTCATTTCTACTGCAATATTGCATGATAGTAACAGTGAAGAATGACGGAGAGCACAAGTCATTTCCAAAACCAAGTCATGAGATCAGCCTCCAAAATGGCATCTGTTGTCCCCATGGAGTTAGTTGCTCTTTATGTTACAAAGACTGAGTCTAGAGCTGCTGTATGATTTCATCTTCATATCTGTAAGTTACTCCACATGACCTGGTACACTGGAAAACCCAACCTTTAACAGGATCTTAAAGTAGGTAAGTGTGTGAAGAAGCAATGTCTTGTGCTGTTCTGCTGTCTGTCGTTATGACTGACACTTGTTACTGTCTTACCATGCTCTCAGTTCTAGATTTAGATAAGAAATCTTAAAGTTTATTTTTGGAAAATATAATAAATAGCAAGTTAAATTATGTAGCAAACACCATATCTTTTCTCTTTTCTCCTTCCTTGGTTCTTTCTGAGATTGAATAAATCAGTTACAGTAAACATCCTTGTTTTTTGAAGAAGATGAATTTCTGAACTGGGAAAGTTATTCTTCAAACAGTGAAGAAATTTTGAAGTGGTTTTAAGTAAAATACACTTCAAAATGCTGAAAGCTTTTGGGAATGAGGACAGGGGCTTGGCCTGCGTTATAGTCTTCAGAAGGCGTAATACACAGTTGATGCTTCCCTCACATGCTGAACACTTCCATTACTGCATATTTTGAAATGAAATGTAAATTTAATATAGTCACATTTTCAAAGTGTGCTTTCATAATCTTTTTTTCCTATAGGTACCTATGTTAGCCTGTGCACTTCTGAACGCAGTTCTTCTGTTTCCTAAAAGATAAAGACAACTGCCACCTTGTTTCTTAGCTTGTAGAAAAATGTATTGCTAATTATAGTGTGGTAATTCTTCAAAGCAAGCGAACGTTTCTTTTAACAAGTTTTTTTTTTTTTTCAGTTAGCTAATGATTTGTATGCTATTTGAAACTGCTTATTGATTTTAATTGCACCCTTCATCATGATAATTTATGTAACTTTAAGAGTGCTGTCTCATCAAAGGCTTGAAATATGTAATTTACGGCATATGTTCTGAAAAAGGGAAGTGTGTTCAAAAATAATGAATTTTCAAAACAAGGCAGTAGGGTTCATTCACCCAAAGCTCTACTTTATAAGCAAAACCAATGTATAGTACTTAAACTTTTTTGATAGAGAATCCAGTTACTATTCCAAATTGGAAATGCAGTTCAGATGTTGAGGTGTTCTTCCTATGGTTAGGCTGCGCAGAAAAATTGAAAAGGCTTGTGAAATCAAATGTTGACAGTTCATTGAACCAGCTCTACAGGGCAGGAACTACATTCTGACTCTGGTGACCAGGTTTATATTGAGGCACAAGGGTCAGTGTGTGCTATCTCTACTTTTCCTCAAGCTCTATGTACCTACTACTCTGAGAAATAGAGGATGGTTTGAAAAAGAAAAAGCTGCTGCAGTTCTACTTCTAGAAGGACACCCAATACTCTTAATCTAATAAAACAGTAATTAAAAACTCAGTTTTTCTCCTTAAATATATATATAAATTGTATTTAAGGGGCAGAATAAATTTAGTGATGCTGGGTTTTGGTTTTTCAAAGCAAAAATACTGTGTTACATCTCTAAAGCTATGAAAGGATAAATTTTATTGACTTGCATGTATGAAGTTAAACAACCCTGATTTGCTTCCAGGTTATTTTGGTAGGTTTTTTTCGTTTTTTTTTTTTTCTTTTCAACCCAAATCATGCCACTTGCAATCACAGTACTTCTGTTTAATGTTAAGAAGAAGCAGTTGTACTCTGGCCTTTCAGAGTGCATACTCAACTTTTGTCTATTTAGCCACTTTTAAAAGGCTTTTACCAGCCAATGTGTTCATGTATAGTTTGGAAAACTGTTGGCATTCAACCTTTAGATGCCTTGCAGAGTACTGAAGTCTGCTGAGTTCTGGAGGAAGATCTGACTCTGTAATTTAATGATGTAAAAATGGAAAAAAAATGCTATATTTTAGGGCAGTAGTTCCCAAATGTTTTGGTCTGCAGTCTCACTCTGTGTGCTTTTATCCAAGTGTGACTTGGAAGCTGATGTAGGCAAAAATCAGCCTGGAGTCCAGCATTTGTTACCCACTTTGGGACACTGACCATGGCCCTCTCTTCAAACCATGATGGGAAACACTGCTCAAATGTATTAGTTGTAAATGTGAATTTTAAAGTATTTTTCATTCTGCAACAAACACGTAGCCGATGTACCTTTTACCCAAATATATCAGTAGCTGCTTCCAGTTTTCTTTCCTGAATCCATTTGGTCTCATGTATCTCATCATACATGTGAAACTTACTGTTGGGTAATGAACAGAATCTGTGCCCTTAATCCATGTTTACCATTGCGTGACTGTACACTGCTCCTGAGAGCCAGCTTCAGTACCTTCTCACTTGAATTTTCAGTTCTAGTCATATAAACCAGTTGATTCTGTTCCTTCTGCCGTTTTAAGGCTTGGCTGTCAGCGGAGAGAGAAGAGAGGTGGTTTTGGAGCTGTTTGTCCAAGTGGATGCTACTAAAAAGCAGAACTAAAAGGCTGGTCTAGTTAAATGTAAACAGTTGAAGTTTTCCCCAGTATTAAAGATGAAAAGGAATCCAGAGAACGGTCTGCAGAAATCTTAGCTTGTGGTCCAAGCTTCACTGGAAATGATTGAGAATTAGTTGTTGAGTCTAAGGAGCATTGCATTACTAACATAATTGCAAGGTAGTCCTTTGTATGATTGTAAATTGGGTTTGTGCTTCATCAATAAGCTTTTTGACAAGAAGCGTCCATCACGGTGGCGCTCTCATTTGCCACAGCAGAATAGAAAATGAAGTATCCCAATAATTGCATTATAGTTTCCTTATTGTGGGACAAGAAAGCAATGTGGTATAATTAGGTTTGATTGGAGTGCATGTTTCCGGTAAGATCTGAAATTAATGATGTTGCTATAGTGACACATCTGCGGCCACCAGTGCGTGAAACATAAAGTAATTCATTCGACAAGAGAAGACATCTGTTAACTGCAAGGATGCAGAGCATATTGACACTGACCAGAAATACTAGACGTTATGTGATAAATGAACAAATGATGCTGAAACAGGAGGACAGATAATTTGTACTTAATCTGCTGGGAGAACTTTAATCTTCTCACTGGTTGCATTTGACAATGCCATTGTTTAAAGAACAATGCTGCAGAGAACTCATAAATTTTAAAACTTAACTCAGGGTGCAGCCTATTAAAGCAATACATTAATTCCTTTGTTAGGGAGTTTTTATCTTCGTGTAGAACAAAGCCATTACTAAAAACACCCACTAAAACAACAGGTTTTTTAGGACTCACATTTTAATTATAGCATCCATTACCCAAAATGCCACATTGTTTGGACTTGAATCACATAGAAGTTTGACAGAAAGGCGTCATCCGTTATGGCAAGGGGAGAGGGAGGGGTTGCAGTTACTGCGGGGAGCACTTTCCAGCATTTTCCAAAGGCATGATACCTCATCCTCTCCAGGATACAAAAGGATTCTAATCATGAAAGAAAAATAAAGATATTTGGCGATATTTATTGATCTTTTTTTAACTTAGGATGTGGGATGGCAAACCTTCTGCTGTTCTTGAGAACGACGAGAGTATTCAGCTAAAACAAACGCATAGAGTCTTCCAAGTGTAGTTATTTACTAATGCATACACTTGTGTTTGAGTTCTGTAATTAACATTTTAGCGGGTGTTTGGACCAAATGAGATACTTAACAGATATAATAGTTGAACAGATGCATAGAGCAATGGCATTCTTGATTTTTCTGGGAAAGCCTTGAGTTAGAGGTTGGTATGTATGAGCTTTTGCATTAGATGTGCCTAATGTACTATTAAAATACTGAATTTCAGTAATTGTGTCTGAAAATTAATCTTTAAAGTACACTTTAACTTCTTTTTATCTGTTCAACATAATCTGCCAGAGAGAAAGAGTAATTTTTAAAAATACTGATGGGGTAACATCTCCTCACTTCACTTTGGTGGATGCATATTCACTCTGTTGCCCTTATGCTCCCTCTACCTCTGTGATTTTTAGTAACACGAAGGTTGCAGGGTGAATAGAGCTGAGTAGGAATGGAAAGTTTTGATAGAGAGATCCTACAGGAAGCTTCCAGACAGGCACTCAAAGCAGATGGGTCCAAGAAATCCTTCCTTTGTGGCTTCTGTTGGACTCCCATGGACTGAAAATACACGGTATATCCAGAGAGCGTGGATGTTGCTCTCGGATACTGCTGTTGTTCTTGTGGGAAGTAGCTGCTGCTACTCATAACCATGTTATCTGTTACCTTCTGCCCAGGAAAGAAGAAAGATATCTCAGCTGTCTTTGTCTTTGTCCTTAATGGGTTGTACTGGAATTCGTTTGGTTTGAGGTTTTGTGGCCACTGTATTTATGGCCCGGTTGTAAGTGGGGCAGCTGAGTGAGCAGATAATTCTCTATTTATGTTTACCATGATTTCTTTCATTTCTTTTTTCATTCTATAACAAGTTATGTTTTTTTCAGGGGTTCATAGAAAGAATTTGCATCTCCAAATTGTTACCAACAGTTTAATTATTAAGAACTTTGAACCTGGTCTCCCTTAAAGTTTCCATAGAAATATTCACATTTACACTGACTTTTTATCTGTTTTAACAAATAGCTCAAACGTATTTTATGAAAAGTTACTCACCCTCTCAATTGCTCACAAAGTTATTCATTCTTCTGCATGAGTTTTCACGCTTGTTTTGTTTTGTTTTGGCCTTTTTAGATTGTTGGTATTGGTCCAAATTGCCATCTACTAATATAGGATCAGAAAGATCTGCATCTGCTTCTCAAAAACAATGTAAAAAACGCCACTGCGCTGTTGTGAATCACATCTGTTGCCACCCAGGGAATGATGCCTTCAGGACTTTTTCCTTAGAAATTAATTTCCTCTTTGCCTGCTTTACTCTGTGTTTAATGATACTATTGTAGGGGGGGGTGGAAAGGAAAGAAAAAAGCTCAAAAAATGCTTAGCTTCATTAAAGAACATACTAAATTTTTCTTAAGCAATTGTGTACTAACTTTTTGTCAGGATATTTTCCTTGTGTGGTACCAGCGTTGTAGAGTGACACTTAAGAATGTGTCATAGTTATAGTAGATCATATATTGGCTAATAATTTCTGAAGCTTTTCTAAGATAAGATAAGCTTTTTATCTAATAACTCTTCACCAATGTCCTGAAAGCGTGGAATTCATAAGTAGATCTTGAAAAAAGCATTATTAAAACTAGAAAATTCTTTCACTGTTCTTTAGTACTTAGCACCTTGAGCAGACTAGAGAGCTCAGCTTTGCGTTGGTTTTCATTCCTACACAGGCTGTATTAGAAAAATCTACCTCTAGGTTTGCATTTTGGGCCATAATATAAAAGATGTTTTGTTTTTTCATGGTGTGTCAGTCTTCAACTAAAGGATTAAAATTTAAGACAGAAGTGCTGCTAAAGTTGCAGCGTGAGTGATTGGCACCATGTCATATTTTGGGACAAGTTGGTGGCAACGATTCTGTCCCGTTTTGGTTTTTCATTCATTAGGGGAATTTAGAATTAAATCTTAATTTGCACACGTGCTGAAACTTAACTTCTATGTCGGTGACTGATAAAAGGTGTATTTGTTTTACTTTTTGCAGAATTTTTTGAGTGCATTTTCATAATGCAGCTACACTTTTGATTACACAACGGGTTTCTTTATTGTTGAAAGGATAATACAGTAATCTTAAGAATCCTGAGCCAGCTGTAGTTGCTGTTTCTTTTCCTGTCTTGTTTTTTGGATTTGGTTGGGTTTTTTTATTGTAGATTTTTGTAACAGGTACAGGTGGTTTTGCAGCCTCTTCTTGTGTGTCATATGTATTTCCTGTTACTGTAGATAATAAAATGGGTCATACAGGTAGTGTATAAGATGCAGGCATTGAATCAGGATTGCCAGGATGTTTATTTCCATGTCTTTACGAGTTGATTCCTTTTTCCTCACCCATTTTTCCTAAACCTCCTTCCCTGGCTCCTGATTGTTGCAAGATAGGAAAATCCATACTTTTCTGCTCAGAAGCTTTTCTTCTCTACTTGCTGAGAAAAGGGGCTTGGGGAGGGGGAGCACACAAATTTTTCACCTGTCTACCTTTCCCCTCGCGAAGCATGATTTGGAGTTGGACTGATTTAATAGTGTCAGAAGAAATAATGTTTCCATATAATAATCATAGGGCTAATTTTGTTTCCTGCTCAGTTTTCCCAAGCAGCAATTAGAGAACTAGTGCGAAGTGGGTTTGAGAGCTGCCTGCTGTCTCAAGTTTTGAGTACCATTTAGTTTCACAACTCCTAGGGAGTGTTTATTTTAATTCAAAGTCTTGGCAGAGCTAAGTGCAGTGAGACAATATTAGCATGCCTCAAAAGTAAGGAAGGTGATGTAGATTTACTTGGGAATTTCTTGCAATAAATAATATTGAATGAAGTGGGTGGGTTTTGCTTTTGTTTCATGATTATTTTTTCTTTTAGAAATGGAAATTTTAGTCTCTCATGTTTGTTCCTGGCAACTTTCATGTTTCTCGTGCAAACTGGAGATTGGATTTTTCTGGTCTATAATTGAAATAAAAAATTCAATCAACAAATTTAACAAAAGGTCTCAATAATAAGTACAGCTTCTAAAGGCAGAAGAAGTAATTTCTCAAGGGTTTATATGATTACTGTAAAACCAAAATAATCTTCTTATCCCTTGTATAGAAGTAACCAAATAATTCTGACTTGCTAATTCTAAAGATCAGGAACTTTGTCTTCCTGGGCTGTTTTCCAACTTCAGGAATATTCTCCTTCTCACATGAGTTTTTGATAATGTTATTTATATTTTGTGGGGAATGTATGCATTTCAGATAAATCTTATTTAATTTTTTTTTTTTAATTCAAATTATAAGACTAGTAAAAAAAAAATGTCCTCAACAACATGCAAGGAAAAGTGCATGGGAAGTGTCATTTTTTTTAATGGTAGAGGGGGAATTTGGAGTGATTGTCTAAGTGCTGGTGATACAGGAAGATGTGGTTTGATGTGCAGGATGATGGTACAACAGTCGAGATGAAGTTTCCCTGTACAGATATTTCCAGGGAGCAGGAATGATAGACATCTCAAGTATAATGGAGAAAGACAGGAAACTTCTACAACCCTCCTGGATCTTTGAAGAACACATACAATCATAGAATCATAGAATGGT
>VXBW01003912.1:1171-50367 GCA_013400375.1 Thinocorus orbignyianus | reverse complement strand
AGAGGGGGAGAATCACCTCCCGTGACCTGCTGCTCACACTTCTTTTGATGCAACCCAGGATACGGTTGGCTTTCTGGGCTGCCAGTGGTTCTAACCCTATTAGATACATAAACTAGATGCTAGCTGTCCAAACAGTTCTGTTTTCCGGAGGGTAATTATAGTATATGTCACGCTTTTAGTCTTCTCTTTTCCTGTGCCTTGTTGTGTGTTTTGGCATAAAAATAGTCAGAATAAATAAAATTAATATGAAATATTTTATTTCTGTGATTTTTATCTATAGATAATTATCATGTCCTCCATATTAAAAATACCATAGAGTCTTCAAGAATGTCACTTTTGGTGACATGTTTTGTTTATTTTTTTTAATCAGCAGATTTGTGTATTTTAATTGACCCAAAACTTAGTGGTTAAATGTAAGAACAGCTTTATATACTGTATTAATTTCACTTTGACTGTGTAACCATAGGAAAGAAAGTTTTAGGAGGGGCTGCTACCAAAACAAATCTGTTGTGAGCTGACCAGGGGAAGCGAGGCAGTAGTTGACCTCCTTTTGTCTGATGTGCCCCATCATGGAAGGCTGAAGCTCCCACCCCTCAATTAGAGCTTTTCCAAACCAGAGGACTGGGCTAGTTGGCAGAGGTGGATGCAAATTGTCAGTCTGTGACTGACACCCTGTAGTTTCTTACAAATGTGAAGTGAGCTCTGAAAACACTGATTTTGTTCATTCTGGCTTATTCCGGTTGGAAGCTAAATCTGTCAAGTTTGGAAGTGATGTTAGGTCTTAATAACATTGAATGTGCCTGTTTGCCACAATTTCTCTCTTCGTACACCAAGTGCAGGATACCTGCATTAATCTTTGGGGTTAGTTTGGGGTTTTTTCTTGCTTTAGATTTTTTGATACATGTTGCAAACTCTTCTATTGGCTCTTGAGAGTCAGTTCCATCCAGATACTGCATTTTCTGTCTTTCATATGAAGAAAAAAGTTCTTTTTTTGAGCTTGTATATTTAGTTGTGTTGGCAGTATCAGCTTGAAGGTGGAACCAGTGATTTCTTTCAGAATGACTAACCCTGATCTTTTCTCCAAAAGTGTTCCTTTAATTAACTAGACAGATGCTAACTCATGATTCATCCCTTCTTTCCAAAAGAAAGATTTTGATGGTTTTTCTGTGGCCTTCTCGTGGTATTTTTTGCTCCTTTGTGATATGCTGCTTCTTTATTGCAGGAACACTTACACAGAATGAGATGATATTTAAGCGCCTCCACCTGGGTACTGTGTCCTACGGAACAGACACAATGGATGAAATTCAGAGTCATATTATAAACTCTTATTCACAGGTATCTTACTTCATAAATTATTTACCATCAATACTGAGATATTTGTTTTAAGAGCATTGAAGCATTGTTGTTACTGATTATGTCTAGACATTTGAGATGCTTTGGAAGTTCTTTCATTTGTAGATATCTTTTAACTGATAGGATGAAAGGGAAAAGAAGTGTGACAGTACGTAGTTGTCTCCTGATTCTGAAGTTCCTCGTGATACCCTCTTAAAGGAGTTTACTTTCCTATTCCCCACTAGCAGAAATCTGTATTAACCTGTCTGTGCAGTGCAGTCTTTCTCCTGCAAAAGCATGTAAGAGTAAGCTATTTGTTACTGAAACTAAAGTAAGTGTCGAGAGCAAAACAAACAGTATCTTTGAATATACTCATCAAGAATAGACATTGAAAAGCCGCATTAAATGGTATAACCAAAAAGTAAAATAAAAAAAAAAACAGTCGTCAAAGTAAAACTTATAAATGCATATCTAAAAAATGTTCTTTAAAAAATTAAGATGGTTGCAAACAGCATAAAACTAGGGAGGGGAAAATGGAAAGCTCCATATCCCTTGAGAGCCAAGTGTACCTGTGATACGTGAGTGCTTGGTCTGGAAAGTGCACAAGAGGGTTGTGACTCCCAGTCTGTCTGCAGGGCAGTTGTGGGATGAAAGAGGAAGGTGGAATTCTGCAACCATCATTTGCATCTCCTGTGTATGCAAACTATTTGAGTGTTTCTGCAAACCTTTCTAAGCACCTGATTCCACTCTGAGATTAGGAAGTATTTTTTGCTTTATTTTTAATATCTATTCTTTGAAACAAAAAGGAAGGCAGCTCTAAGGTCTCCCTCGAGCCTTCTCCAGGCTGAACAGCCCCAGCTCTCTCAGCCTGTCCTCACAGCAGAGATGCTCCAGCCCTCTGAGCATCTTGGTGGCCCCTCTGCTGGACCCATTCCAGCAGGTCCATGTCCTTCCTGTGTTGAGGACTCCAAAGCTGGACACAGTGCTCCAGGTGGGGTCTCATCAGAGCAGAGTAGCGGGGTGGAATCACCTCCCTGGCCCTGCTTCTTTTGATGCAGCTCGGGATACAGTTGGCTTTCCCGGCTACCAGTATGCACTGCTGGCTCATGTTTAGCTTCTTATCCAGTAGGATATGCAGTAGGATAATAACACGTTTTATATAGAATTATTTTCCGTATTTAACTTGAATGCTTGGCCATGACTGGTTTCCCCAGTTATGTTTGTAGACTGACCTCCTTGTCTGTGTCCACGTTTTCTCTTTTAAAAAGGATTGTAGGATCAGAAGCTGATTTGAATCTTCAGTTGTGCAGTGTTTTGAACTATGGCTATCTTCTCATTTTATTAAAATGAAAACTATGAAGTAGCTGCTTGATACCACGCTGGACTCAGTTAATCTTCTGTAGCTTTTGGGAAGAGAGGCAGGATGGGAAACAGTGCATAAGCAATTTTTTTAGTCTGCAGCTTCAATTTCTGTATTATTTCCCATCTAAACAGATCAACAAATCCACTTGTTGAATAGATTTCCCTCAGATAAATCTATTTCAGTGTAATTCTGAGTAGATGTATCTGTGAATAGTTACTGAGATGGAGTAACTTGATGACCAAGCATCACTCTTCTAGAGGAGGGATCTTCATTAACGCAGATTTTGTCTTTTGCGGTTAAATATGCAATCTGAAAAGAGTTGCCTGGAATTCTTGCTTAAAGCCTTTGGTAGTTTGCTGCAAAATTTAATGAGTGGTACTCATGGTTAATTAAGTTTTCAGTAACTGTAACATATTTGGTACTGAAATTTTTAATTGTAAGAGATGTCAGGGAAGTTTTTTCTTCAATTGTGGGAAAAGATTTGCCCAATCTAGGTTTGCTGCTAGAAGATGATGAAAAGAACTTGGAACTTCTGGGTTTTTTCAGCTTTATATAACATTTCTTGGTGTTTAAATAATGCTTTAATTATGCGTGTGTTGGTAGCAGCTCTTTAAAACAGAAAAATGAAGGCGTCTTGGTAACAAAACAAGCGACTATTAAACAATTGTTTCAATCTGAAAAAGTATGGTGAGGTTTTTATTTAATCTACGATAATAGAAGCTGCCAGTTAGCTAGGCAGTGGCTCTTGTGTAACATTGATTTTATCCCTTGTTTGTGTTCTGTTTTATTATTACAGTGGACCTACTAGACTATTGTCATCTTAATGTAACACACAAATCTATTATAACCTGATTATATTTCCCCACTGGAAGCATTTTGTGATAGAGGGCATAATCTTTAATGGAATTTGTGTGAAATTAAATTATACAAGCATCAATAAACATAACATAATTCAGAAGGAGTAAATCAGCTTAATTTATTTGCGGCTGTAATGGCATCAGTGTTAGCAGAATGCAAATGCAGAGGTTTAAAGCAGTAGCTTGAAAAGCAGTGCCAGATGAGCAGAAAGTTAAACCCTTTATTAGACAACACTGTAATTTGATGGGCAGAATGTTCATGGTTGAGCAGATTGCAGTCAGGAGGAAAAAAAGCAGGGTTTCTGAAGAGGTTTTCTGAGTTACCCTGGAGTGAACGCGAGAGCCTTTGGGTAGTACAGCTACTTTAAATAGCTGACTTTAAAATAAATTTCTAAAAAAGTAATTAAAAAGGCAACAACAAACTCCAAAACAATAACAAAAAACCCCAAACCAAAACTAAACTAAACCCACTTCTCAACTAGTTACAAGCATGTAGTCCTTTCTCTTAAAAGATTAATTTAATCACATTTCTGAAGGATAACTTAAAGTAGTGCTAGTTTAGTGGTTTATGTAACAATAGTGTGATCTTCAGATATGTGACAAACTATTATTCTTGCATTAATTTGTTAGATGGCTGCCTTCTTGTAAAGACAAACAAATTTCTGCCCGCCTCAAAAGCATGCAGACTGTTCACAGATAATATAGAAATTGTGTGTTATAAATGAAATTGGCAATATTTGTGTTTTAGTGACTCCTAATATTTATACTTAACATTATTATTACTTGCTTTTGTCCTTTTGTGACATATTAATGAGGTGGTCTTTAAAATACAGAGATTTAGGTGAAAATTTAAGAGAAAAGGTGTTTTCCAGTTTAATGGCATTGGGAGTTTCCAGCACCTGACTGCACACAGGTGACAGACTGAAGAACAGCAGCAACAAAACACCACCCTTATGGGTTTTTTTTCTGGTGTTTTCTGAGCTCATCCAGTTGGTTGCGGGCTTAAATACTTAGATTAGTAAGTTAAATTGTAAATTCATAGACTGTAAAGGATGTTAAAGGGCTGTTCTGTGATGGATCACTGAAAAAGGTGAATTCTGAAGTGAGGAACCAGGGTTTTCTGCAGAATCCAGTCAGTCTGTTCACCCTTTTTAGCGTGTACTTGTTTTCATTTCACATTTTTCAACTGTCTGCAGGCTCTGTTACTGAAATCTGGCTACAAATGCAAGGTGATGAACCCAGTTATTTATCAGTTCTACAGAGAAGTAGATGAGGGGTTTTTATGAATCACAAACGGAATGAGTTAACAGCAGGTTATATAAAATCAATAAACGGTTACTATCCTTACTATTTATCAAGCTTTTTAACGGGGAACAATTGGTCATATGTATTAGTATTCGTACATTGTTTCCATTATTGAACTTTGGTTTTACTCATCATTGTGTTGGGTCCTAAAGGCGCACTCCCAGAACAGTGGGAACAGCACGAGCTCAACACCCTCTCGGAAACCTCAGTCCTCTGCACCCAAAGTCCGCAAGAGTGTCAGCAGTCGGATACACGAGGCGGTGAAGGCCATCGCTCTGTGCCACAACGTCACCCCGGTGTATGAATCCAGGGCAGGGGTGTCTGGAGAAACAGAATATGCAGAGGTGGATCAGGACTTCAGCGATGAGAACCGCACTTACCAGGCTTCCAGCCCAGATGAGGTTAGTATGCAAGGGTGAAAAAATTAGTATCTCATAAAGAACGGCATAAGTTAAGTTAAAAAGAGTCAAAGAAGAGTGTTTTGGGCTGGGCTTTCTTTAAAATTAGCCATAATCTGGTTTTATTTCCTTTACAGCTGTAGGAAAGATCTGGTATTTCTTTGTTGCATAAAAGCGTTTTCAGTCGTTTTACCTAAGAGGTCTGTGAATTCAGTGCTTTGAGGTTCGATCCTGTGTTGAATATTGCAATGAAAGTTACTAGGTTGATTCTCAAAATATCAATCCATGTATGAATCACAGCAAATGCATCCAAAGGGAAATAGGAAACTGCTTTGAATGATAAGCAACCAGGTATGTTACTTAAACACCACCAGTCAGTAGAATGTGTAGATTCCTAACAGGAAAAAAAGAAAGCCAACCCAAATCTCAAATACTCCTGTAGAAAAGCTTTGGAGTGTCAAATCCTAGACCTGCTGGCTCCGGTCAGGATTCATGATTCTGTGATTTTAAAATTGCATCAAGTGTAGCACAAATTTAAAGCCCCATTTCAAGCACGCATTTGGCTTCCATTGAAACCCAAATTTTAAACAAACCCCACTGCCTTCAGTGGGTTTGAGTTACTGTTCTAGGTAATCCTGTTCTGGGGCCTAAATTGCCTAAAATTCAGTCTAAAAAGATACTAGAAGAGAGAGGCAGAGCTCAATTTTCAAAATACTGCAAAGTCAGCATGAAAAATAATGATGGCCCATTCACTTTATGAAAGCATGCATGTATTTGATACAGAATAACAGAGAAATAAAGCATTTTGAGGTTGGTTTGCCTCTGAAAGTGAGTAAGGTTGAGGGGCATCTTTGTTTTAAGGAAAGTCTAGCTGTGTCTGAAGCTTGGATATACTGTTGGTGGCGTAGCCGTGGTAGTTCAGTAAACATCAAAATAAGGTTGTTGTAAGATGTGAAGAAGGGAGTGTGTATCTGAAAGTCTGTCTGTTTTTCTAGCTATACGAGTTCATCTAATATAAGATAATATTTCTTCCCCAAACCTCACCTTGCAACCTATTATTCTTGGTATATATTTCACTTACATGTCTAATATGTTGACGTAATACGAAGAAAACTTAAGCAATTCTAACTGCAAGCTGTAATTTCTAAAAGTAGCAAGTCTATAACAAGTATTTTTAAGAATGTAAGAAATAAATTTAAGTCTGATTTCATGTAGTACCAGACTAGCAGGCATTGCATGCATTTCAGATGCTATAAACACAGTTCGTAGTGTCAAAGGGTTGTAGAATATAAAGAAGTGAATAAAAAGCGGCAGTTAGAACATTTTTAAAAAGAAACTCTAGTCCAGGCAGGACTAGAGATGCTGCTCTTTGGCCAAAACCAATAATCTATAATTCTGTATGCAGTGGTGATTTGCATTATGAATAGAGAATGCTGGGAGTGCATTCATTTATGCCAGGGATGCACTGCAAATATAGTTTGTTAGTGGAATTGTGTAAAGTTGGACTTGTCTTACACACGTGTGCAAATTTTCCCATGCACATTTATTTACATTCGCTGAACAGATCAGTGTAATAAGCTTGGGAGGTGTAACTAAATATAACAAAAGACTGCATAAGCAAGTATCTGGCTACGAAGAGATGATGACAACTACGGATTAAGTAAACATTCTGCTTTAACAGCCAAAGGTGTTGCTAAATCAGGTGAAGAGACATGTAATTGCGGGACTATGTGAGGTTTTTCTCCCACTTGCACTTGGCTCACTTCAGGCTTTTGTATATTCATTCAGTTGTTTGGAACCTGAAAATCTTACCATGAAGAGCAATTCTTCTCCCTTATTTGCTAAAAGAAACACAGCTGTAAGACTTGAGAATTATGCAGGTGATGCCCTACGAAGACAGTAGGGGATTTGACCTTGGGAAGGGGGAAGTAAAGTTGATAAAGTGCCAGTAGGACAGATCTGGGACTTGGAGTGGAAAGGGACATGGAAAAGGAAATTGGCAATGAAGAAACAGTTCATGTTTCAAGGAAGAGCAAGCACAGGTATCCTTTTAATAACGATTGTGGCTTTTTTTTTCTTTTTTTTTTTTTAATAATCTCAGCTCACACATTTGAACTATATGACAGTGAAATGAAAAACTTACATTTCAGAACAGAAAAGCATTAAATCATTTCAGAGATAATGCTTAAAACACAAGTAAAATTATTGTCTTGAATAAATATGCTTTAATGTAATGAGAAATCGATGCTAAAAGGAGTCTTATAAAAAAATGAACTACAAAAAACCCAACATTTAAACAGCATAAAAATTGCAGCATGACAGCAAAAAGCCTAATAGTTGAAAGACTAGTAGGTCTTTATCATAATTTTTTTAAGAGTTCTATTGATGCAATGTTTGCAAATCACTGGAGCCTAAGGAAAATAATGTAAATGGTTCATTATTTAGCTTATTGAACTTTCCTGCAGTTAGGTTGACGGATGATGCCAATGTTTCCCAATCACCAAAGTACCATTTTAAAAGCATTTTTTATTGAATAAAGTGCTTTGAATATTGCACCCTGGAGCTTTATTTAGGGAAATGGTTCAATTGATGTTTTCTGTTTAACCTCAGCGCTGACCTATCACAACATACTTGGTTAATAAGCAACATTATCATTTAATAGACTTAACCAGCTTTATGCATTGTACTTTCTCAACATTACAACTCTGTTCTCTCAGATCTGGTTTATGGATCTGGCTTGATTGCAGTCTTTTGAAAGAAGATGTTATTTGCATGGTTGTCTGTTGCTTTATATAATATCACAGAGCAGAGAACAATGTGTAAGTGTAAACTATTCGTCCATGTAGGAGAGTCTAGGAAGCAGTTTGGTAGCACATTGACACACTGTACACTTTATGAATTGGCTTGAGGAATTAATTTGAAATTCTTTACATCTGTGCATACGTGCACATCCACATACAGATAAAATATAACAGTAACACAGTATGCACATTTAGAAGCAGGCACATTCATCATAAACGATGTATTTATCTATTGTTAGAGTAACCTGAGATAAGTAACTGATTTTGTATTCATAATGTGAACTCTACTTATGCCGGGCTCTTTGTTTCGTATGATAAGTGATCAATATTTCATTTTCTCAGGAAGAGTGGAAAGTTTCATTTGTCTGTCACTTGTCCTCTACAGCTGTAGCATAGCAAACAATAAACATTCCCTGGGAAAAAAAATGAAAACATCCCCTCCTTGGCCATCGTAGGTGTAGGTTCAGCTCACCTGTAGAAAGCCAGCTACCTTAATGTAATGAACAATCATAAAAGGATATAAGCTAAGTCGGTAAAGCAATGGAGTTCAGAGGTCACAGACCCCAGCAACTCAGGGGCATGCTATGAACAGGAGCCTTTGAAGACCTTTGCTCCCCTTGGTCAGAAAAGATTGATCAGTCACGATTTTTAATGACTGCTTACTCTCATAAACCAGCTATTTATTGGTTATGCTTTGTCCTGCACTGTTATGTTCTCAAGCATTTCTAATTCCAGGATTTTGCATATTTAAATACTACCTTAAAGTGTGGTCAGTTATTTAATTCCAACGTTTCTGTCCAGAGACAACAGAGTTGCTAAAATTAATTATAAGGATACAAACCCAATCATTTAAAAACAGACAGGGAAATGATATGCCCTTAGTGAAGCAGCCTTTGTGTTTACAAAAGTGAAGCTGTAATGTATGAGACATGTTGTATTGTTTAATTCGTTTTATTGTGTGTGCCTATTGAAGCAAGACTAATTGTGTTGTTTTGTCAATGTATTGTGAAAAGCAAATCACTCAGTAGCATAAAACCATCACTTTCATGACCTTCGAGACCCACCAAGAATAACTACTCCATAGCTTGTCTTGAATATTGATCGGCAGCTTTCTCACATGATCAAGCTGTATTTTTAAGTTAATAATTTTATTTTAATTATGAAGGTTTACGATGAAAAGCGACGGGCTGCAAATGTTAGTCATCAAATCATTGTTTACACACAGAAACAAACTAGTGCTGATTGGAAACATGTGACTTTGTGAACAATCCCAACAGAAACTGCTGGGAATACTTATGCTGTGGGAAAAAGAAATCTTACTGCTTCTTGCTCATTTCCAAGCCAATAGCCTTAACTTCTAACTACTGCACGTATAACCTCTGTATACCTTAACATGATTTTTAAAGTAGATCCTGTTGCCTGAAGTGCTGATGCTCTTAGATACTCTGAAATAAGTGGAGGCTGGTTATGTGAGAGTTCTAAGCGGCCTAACTGGCTTACCAAATTTCCATCTCTAGGCCGTCCTTCTCACCCTACAAATTTCTCCCTCATATATGCCTAAAACTTCAAAGCCTCTGTTTATATGGGTCATTTTTTCAGCCGAAATGGTCAGGTTCATAGCATGGCTCAAAAAAAGCAGTCAGCACAACTCTGGGGGAACTCCCAAACTGCTGGATGGGGTGGCCAACACCAGCCGCGAGGCAGTGGATCTTTTTCTTAAACTGACATTAGCTCAAAAGCGAATATTGTCTGTTGAAAGTGACAATTAGTTGGTCATAGACTGCTCTGAGCAAGGCTTTGTAACTATTGACCCAGTTAGATATTCCTGTTAGGGAGCAGCAATGGCAGGAGGGCCTGCAAGGAAAGGGAAGCCGGGAGCTGAGCATCATAGCCAAGCTGCTAGAGGTGGTGGCCTCAGTCATCAGGTGTGCAGCCCAAGCAAGGTAAAAGAGCATGTTCCATGATGGAAACCAGAGAGAGTCAGGAGTATAGATTGTTGTACAGGTCTGTGGTAATGAGGCATGAATTCAAGCCAAGAAGTCATATCATTAAGTTGGGATCACGTCTTGAGGCAACAACCGGCATTGGCCAAATAGCCACAGTCTGGTGATAGCATGAGAAGTTCATGGCAGTGAGGTAGGTCCAAAGCCAGGAGGTCGTGTCTGTCTGTGAGGACCAGGTCAGTGGGGTACGAGGCCAAGCATGGGCAACCTGACTGCAATGTAGCTCACAGGACCAAAAACAAGAGCAAAGGTAAAGGGGGAGGGCAGCCTCCGTGGGGGCTTCTTCATCCCTTCAAACCTAGACTCATGGTCTTGACAGTTTCAGTCTAAAAAGGGTTTGAATATTTTTTCATAGAAATGCATTGCTGTTATGTCTTGGTTGATAGAAAGTTACGTTTGAGTCAAGTAAGTATCCAATCTCTGTTTCAGTTTACCCAAGCTAAGAGTGGGTGGGTGGTTATTTCTTTTTCCCCACACATATCACTTTATCTCTCAAAATGTTCTATTATAAAAAAGTTAAATTAGTGGATTAGGTCCCTAAGGCCAGCTAAGTTCCAAACAGACCAGAATTCAAAGGGAGCAGTGGTAGTGTAGTAGTTTTTATGTTCCAGTCCTGATAGATGTAGTATCTAAAGCAAGAAAGAACACCTTAGGACATTTTTTTTTTTTGGTCTTCTGCCAAGCAGTAACAGCCTTTTAGGATTGATCCAGTGGCTGAAGGTCTTCAGGATTCAGTGGGATGTTTCGAATACCTCACTTTGTGGATTTATAACCCAGGCAAGATCCACAAAATTATAAAGTAAGTCCCTTACTTGGATTCAGGAAAAAAGACACATTTCATCTGTTTATTTTAGGAAATGAATAGTTATTGACAAATAAATCATTATAATTAGAATGGATTCTTTCTTAAAGCAAAATGGTAGCATCACAGACTTTTGCTCTTGTCCAACCTTTGCTCTATCCAGTATGTCAAGGTTTGTAGAAGCCACAGCTGCTGTGTTTATCTGTTATTCTGGGGGTTCTTGATGTATGCACACCAGATTGCAAGACCATTTTCATGCAAGAATTGAAGAGGATATTCTTGGGGAGGGGAAACCTCAAGAAGAGAGTCTTAACCTAAGAATCATTTTTCTGAAGTCTCTATAGCTGGCCATTCAGTATATATTTATTTAAGATTAATAATACAGAATTTGTGCCAACCGTTTATTAAATACTTTTAAATTATTCCGTTTGTAAATTCTAAAAGCTTCAGATATTGAATGGTAAGGTCTGACTCTTTTCTGGATGATGGTATGGTCTAGGTGCTTTGCTATCAAGTTTGTTCAGTTACCTTTTGGGTGTCTGTTTGACTCTTGAGCCTTATTGACATATTTCTGCTGTGGTATTTGCACTGATCAATTTAAAAGGGGGGAAAAAAAAAGAAAAAAAAGAGTGCAGTTGTGTGTAGGCCAGGTATAAGAAGTCAAAATGACTGTGCTGCAAAATCCAAATTCAAGTGGGAAGTGAAGCCAAGCATAAACGAAATAATAACGAGATGTGAGTCACCAAATATAGAGCGCTTGAGTCCTAGCTGCAAAGGGGCACAAGTGAGATGATAGGGTATTAGTAGAAAGATGCAATTTACAGGTCAGAATGTAATAGTAACCTTTCACTGGGAAAATTGAAAATTAACCTTGGGAGTACTGGATCATTTACAGCTTATGTGGTACTTTTATTGAAGAAGAAAGATCTCTAAGAAGACTTCCTGTGATTTTCAAGATTTTAAAATGATGCTTTTCAGTGTGTTTTCTTTTCTCTTCTGTAACTGTGTCCCGATGTATTTTTATTTGATGATACCTATCCAGAGTTTCTTAGAGGTCCACACAGTATTTTTTTTTCCCCATTTTAAATTTCCATAGACATTACAATTTGCTCACTTTGGGTGAACTACTTAATGAACATTAGTCATCATGACTGTTGAACTTCTCTAGGGATTTTACTACTTGCATATCTCTTATCAAACTCCTTGATTTTTATTTTTTTCATCTTACCTGAGATTAATAGCAGGGACAGGTTCTATGAGAATTATGTTAACTTCATTACACTTACCTTTCTAGTCACTTAAAAATCTAGTTTTCAGTAATGATTAGCAGTTGGAAAAATAAAAATAGAAGTGTGGAGAAGAAGTCTTTTTAATCAGAAACCTCCCATTCAGATATGGATGTGGCTTTGTATATAAGCTGACAGTAAAGCAGTTTTCCTGAAGTATTATTTTTTTTTAAGGAATAAACCACAGGGTGATGGTGACAGCACAACAAAGTAGAAGGTAGATGTTATGCACTTTAAAGCAACAAAATGTAAAAAAAGAAAAAACCAACAAAAAACCCACAAAACCAAAAAGCAAATCTGTAATGCATGCATTTAAGATGCCATGCAGTGGTAGCAAACAGTGCTGATTGTATAATGCAGCACTTCTGGGTTTGTAAAAGGGCCTTGGACAAGCCTGTTCATGGGATGCAGTACTATAAGCTTGGTTTCTGTATCATTCCATATGGTAAGAACTCAATTATATTATTATTGAAACAATAAAACTATGCAAGTGAACAGAATAAGCTAAAATAAGAGCCTTTGCTTACCTATTTGCTCCATATTAGTCTCTCAACTTGCATGTAACTGTAGATCTAATAGAATGTTTTATATGGAAATACTCCCAGTATTTTTTACTTACATAGCGGTGTCATTGGTGCAGAAATTGTGTTTTGGTTTTGCATAGTTGCTACTGGATGTCCTTTTAAGTATTGTTGGATGTATCTCTGGTTTTTAATTAGAACTGTTATTTCTGAACAATGTAATCTAAATAAATTCTAAATTGCAGGAATAAGTTTTTGTACTCTTCATAAGAATTTTTGTAAGATTTCTGAAATCAAGTACTCATTACATGTATTAAGATTTTTGTCCTCAGGCCACTACTGTTACTTTCTTTTTTTCCCCGATTGTTTGAAGACTTAGGACATTTTCCCTAGCAACAGTTTGTTTGGCTTTATCCTAATCTAAGACTATAATAGACTTTTCACACTTAAACATGTCTCTTCTTTCCTTTATTTTTATTTTTTTTATTCCTTCCTTTAGGTAGCTCTGGTGCAGTGGACAGAGAGTGTTGGTCTTACTCTGGTTAACAGGGATTTGACCTCAATGCAGCTGAAGACCCCTGGTGGACACATTCTGACGTACTATATTCTGCAGATCTTTCCCTTCACTTCTGAGAGCAAACGCATGGGGATCATAGTTAGGGTAAGTTTGGGGGGTGTTGATTTCTTTATATTTTTTTTTAAAATGGTTGTTTTCATAAAATTGAATAGAAACTTAATCCTTCGTGGAATCTATTTCACAAGGTTTTCAAATGGAAAATATATCAGTGACACGTGTACATGTGAAATACTAAGCAAGCAATTGTAGAAAAATCAAACGAAGCTGCAGAGAGCTTTGTGAAGGATGGATGGGCTCTTCTCTTAGACAGAAACACATTAGTTTTCCTACTTCACTCTTAACCTCTGATGCTGCAAGTTGACTTTAAGCATTTGATTTTAATTTTCTGTTTCTTTTTCCTATAAAATATTTGCTTCTTCATGGCTGAGACTTCTTACAATAGTAGTTAGGTCTAAGATTTATGACATACGTGCCTAGTTGCCTTCTAGATTCCCAGTTGGGAGTGTAGTAATCATCATTAAAACCTCAGATGAGAGGAGGCCATGACACCATGCTAAAAGGAAGGTTTAAACCTCTGCAAATGTTAAGCCATCCACACTATGCATTTTTACCTCTTCCCAGCCTAAAATCTGACACTGTAGCAGAACAGCTTCAGACAGCACTGTTAGATGGCTAGACCAGTGCTAAATCCCAGTTAAATTGGTGTCAAACTCATGTGATTTTATTCCCGTGATGGTGAGACAGGCATGCCATCAGCCTTAGGCAAGGATACAGCAGGCAGAGTATGTCCATGCTCCAGGAGAAACCTTGGCAAGTCTGGGTTTCATTAGGAAATGAAGTTTTAAGAGCCTGTTTTACAGCGACACATTCAGAGATACTCTAAGGCTTACAGGTCAGGCTCATTTCTTCCTTCTGCGACAGACCATACCTTGGAAACTCCTGATTGGGATAATATTTGCCTGTGTGTGAATTCTCTGAATACACAATTAATGTTTCATTGTTAAAACATCTGTAACAGCATTTACATTAAGTCACTTGTAAATTTTTAATTACTGAGTTATTTCAGAGATACAGAGCAAACTCCCTGGGTTAGATGGTATATGCCACCAAAGAAACAAAACAGTAGCTAGAGGGGGCATAACATTGGTATTTTAAAATTTATATGGGCAGTTTAGGGCTCTGAGAATCTGTTACTCACATTGACTTCAGTTAGAACTGATGCTCTTACATGAAAAAGTAGGGAATATGTATCTCCATTGAAGTAAAAACATCAAGTAATAAAATTTACCTGAATCTTGGCAAGGTACTTCATCTATTATAAGTGATAATCCATGGACTGCTTAGAAAGACAAGTAGGTTACTGGTAGGTATTGGTTTGAACAGTATAAACAGCTATTTCCCCCCCCTCTATTTCTTTTGTAAAATTTTAGGATGAATCTTCAGGAGAAATTACATTTTACATGAAGGGTGCAGATGTTGCAATGTCCACTATTGTGCAATACAATGACTGGTTAGAAGAAGAGGTAAGAAACAAAATAAAAACTTACTAAAAAAAATTGTAAAAACTCAAAATTTAAAATCAAAATATCGGGTGTTACTGGAATAGGTTCAGAGGAGGAGCTGAGCCAAGGCAGTAATGGGTTTGAAGTTCAGTTACATATATCCTGAATGGGTTTTAAGGGATTAGAATTATTTCCAATTCTTGAATAACCCACGGGAAAAGCAAAGCTGGTAGTCATAGCAGAACACGTTCCTACTTAAAACAAGGATATTTGTTTTTCATTGACTGACCTTTCACATAAAACCTAATTACTTCTGAGAAGTATTCTGCTATCAACCTATTTATCCTGAAATGCCCTTGTTTTGTCCAATTCTGCAGTGAGGTATGATTATGAATTACGAAGTTTAGTAAAGGTTGCAGCAAAATTGAAATAGGTTTTTGTAACATTTATTAAACAATATAAAATAGCTAATAACTGAATTTCAAAACTGATAAATACTTTTTACTGTGTGACTCTAGTAGGTACCAGCAATCATCTTATTTTGACCCTACATACAGACAATATGTTAATACAATGATTACACCATGTATGTTCATAATGGTATTGGCAATATGAATCAATATCTGCTGCAGGGCAATTTGATTTATTCGGGGACATGAATAAATTAAACTCCCTCAAGACCTAGCAAAATGTCATAAAAATTACTTTTGGCGATAATGATGCACAATTAATTGTAAAATACTTGTTTAATTTATTTAGCTTTATGAGGTCAAATCAATATGTGTTTTGAACTGGACAGCCTTGTTTTTCATTAAGACATGCTATTCCATGGCTATTTTTAATGAGATATTTTTCTGATAAGAGGTATCTTCAGTGGAAAAAGAAAATGTAGCTGTTACATGCCTCAAAAAATAGTTTTAATAATAGAGCTTCAACCTAGAAGAGGTTTCTTTAAGCTAGGAGAGGGAATCTAACTGGGTTACCAGTAGCATGCCACTTCATTTGGGGACCTGAAGTATAATTGCATTTTATTCTGCTTGTGGCTTCTCCAAAATAAATCTGAGTCTAAAGAAGCACCAGTATCCCCGTTGGCTTATAGTATAAAACATGTACATGTGGTTGAATATTTGCATGATTATTCTTTGATTTGGTCTGTTTAGTGTGGTAATATGGCACGAGAAGGACTGCGCACACTGGTTGTTGCCAAAAAATCACTGACTGAAGAACAGTACCAAGATTTTGAGGTATGAAGGGACAAGAGGGATCGTGTGCATCACCATGTTTAGTTAGTTCAAGGGGAACATTTTTTTACTTTATTAAGGTGGCAAGAAAGAGGATTTAATATTTAAAATATCATTATATCACACAATCTATTAGAGATTTTGTCATTCTTTAGTGATGGTTCTGCAGTCATACACAGGATACTGTTTTACTCTATTATGTGACTGGAGAGTGTTTTCCCAGAGGCTAGCATAATGTTAATTCTGTAGCTTCACCATGACCTGAAAAATCTACTTGTCCTCAAAGATAAGGGCAGCTCCTGCTTAGATGCTGTGAGGCCTCATTCTTAATAGTTCTTCAGAAGGTGTTTTCTTGAGGTAATCTGTCAGAAATAGCACAACATTGGGCATAAAGTAAAATTTGCTCTCTTAATCTTTGTCTTCGTTAAAGACAAACATTTACCCTGGTGAATCCATATAATAACTGATTGGTAGACTGAATGTATACTTTGAGTCATAGCAAACTCTAAGTAGTTTTGTGTTTGTACAAACAGAGTCGATATAACCAAGCAAAGTTAAGCATACATGATAGAAACCTGAAGGTTGCTGCTGTTGTAGAGAGTTTGGAGCGAGAAATGGAATTGCTGTGTCTCACTGGAGTAGAAGATCAGCTGCAAGCAGATGTTAGACCAACTCTGGAGATGCTAAGAAATGCTGGAATAAAGGTACTAAATACATACTCATGACACAAGAGTTTATAATTTATTAACTTTTTTTAAGAAGACATGAATTGTATTTGTCTCTATTTGGGTTCATTCAGTGTTTAAAATATGCCAAGTCCTAAGCACGTTCTGGGCACAAGCCAGCAGAAACAAACAAGATGTTGTGTGCAAAGTTCCTTTGTCTACCAACAGGTTTCATTGATCTCAAGCTTGCTTCTGTGAGGAAACTACCAATGGATAAATGTATATGACTCCTAGTCATTTATGCCCTGACTGTCTACAGTAAACTGTCCTAGCTGACCCTAAATGAGTCTGGCACAAGATTTGTGTGATAACAGTGTTTTCGGGCTTGGCACTCACAAGAAGCCTCAGCAAAGGTCAAAAGGAGCATTGTTTGAGCTAGAATTCAGAATGGTCCTTGGATTTTGTTCAAGTCATGTTAAAGGGACAGTGTGAAAAGCTTTCCACAAGAGTTACTGCTGTGTTTTGTTCATAGGCAGGCTATACTAGACCACTATCAATTGTGCATTTATTTGAAAGAGGGTTTGAAGTAAAGATATGGGCAAAAATGAGGGGAGCAGGCATGATTATGTACACTCTCCTTGAAGCAGAGTGTCAAACTCCCCACAGAAAAGATGTGTTGCCTTTGCGTTGGTTGAATGGAGTCAGATACAGTGGGTTCTTTTAACCTGAGGAGGAGAGAAAGTTTCTCTGCTTTGCAGCAAGCTTGGGCAATCTCCCTTTGCTTGAGATGAGTGGGAATGCACAGAGCTCTGCCTTGGGACAAGTAATGACCTAGTTGAGAATTTATGAGTTAGAATTAGTGGGCAGACCAACGTGGACAACGTTATGGTGAATGTCTGCTACAGACTGCCTGATGGAGAAGTAGTAGAAGAGGCCTCCTTCAGGCAACTGGAAGAAGCCTCATATCTGCATGTGCTGGGCTTTCTAAGCACCCCAGTATCTGCTGCAATGGCAGCACAGGAGGGCACAAGCAAACCAGAATTTTGAACAGCAATGACAACCGTGTCCTGATGCAAGTGTTCAAAGAGTCAGCAAGGAAAGATGCTCTACTAGTCCTCATGCTAACAAACAAGGAGGAATCAACCAGTGATGTGGAAGCTGGTTGAGGGGACTTCTTTGGAGTGTTGGGACTGTAGCTCTTCCTCCAGAATATGCTGTCTCATTGCTTGGCTTCTGCTTTCTGATAGATTCTCACAAGAGTCCCAGACTGTTGTGTCATGTCATTTTCCTGATAAATGCTATCCCTATTGCAGTTGTCTGCATCCTCACTCTTTTGCTCAGGGTAGCATCACGGCTGTAGGGAAAGACCTTTATGTTTTCCTTGCTGTTTAGCCATGCCAGTGGGTTTTTCCAGAGTTCCACCTCGTCTTCATGTACACTGAGATGTTGGCCCTTGTGAGAAGGGAAGGGGAATGAAGCTGCCTGAAGTAAAAGACAGTTCTTTGCTGTTTTGGGTGTTAATTGCAGTAAAATCTGCCTACTAATTGTAGTTAAAAATGCACATATCAGTATATTTTCTCCAGCAATCCGATCCCAAAAGTTACCAGAAAAAGGTTGGAGAGAAATGTCATTTAGTTTTGGAGAACAAGACACATTAATGTCCGATGGAGTAAACTTTTACATTATTTTGCAGATATGGATGTTAACAGGAGATAAACTGGAGACAGCAACTTGCATCGCGAAAAGTTCTCACTTAGTTTCTAGAACTCAAGATATTCACATTTTCAGACCTGTAAGTACAGTTCCAACCTTTTTTGTTCGTTCATTAAAGGATAAACAATAACAGTGTTGCTTTGTTTGATTACTAGTTGGCTGCTGGTTGGAAGTTGATGGGGTTTTGTACAGAGTGTCATAATTATGGTCAAGAGAGTAGTACTCAGGCTGTTACTTAGGGATGCAGAATTCCAAAGCCTTGCTTCTGTTTAAGGGTGCTTGTTTCTTGGTTTTGCTGATGTACTACAGAAACGTTTGTAGCAATGTTTGGGCAACCCAGGCTCAACGTGCATTTTACACTCTTCACTTAATCCATAGGGCATAGTAAGATTCCTCTGGATAATGATGGAGAATGGTCTGTGGGAGGTGTCCAGCCAGCAGGAAAGTGTGTCTGGGAATTCAGGCCATCTGAGCGTGGTTCTTGCTTGTTCTAGCGTTTTTATCAATCGAACTCTTTAGACTCAAGCAGAATTAATCCTGAATAAGCTGTGATGCTGACATCCTCTGTATAGACAGATCAAATCAGTATGAAAAAAATTGAGTATTTTTGTATATCATGATACATATTTGTATTTTATTAACAGTCTAAGAGAATTGTTAGAAAGTTAAATTGAATATCTTTTTGTATACATTTTGCATCAAACAAAAATAGATTTTCCAGACTTTGATTGATGCTGTGTGATCAGACATAATATGTCTGTGTTTGTTCTAAATGAACCACTTGCACCTACAGAAATAATTATATGAATATAATTTACATGTAAATGTAGTTTGTTCTGAAGCATCAGAATGGTAAATTAGGCCCTGCAGACTACTATTTGCAATTAAATTATTAATGCTTCTGATAAAACTTCAGATCAATTTTTGTTGACCTTTCCATGTTGTAACACCACAAATTAAGTCTTCCTGAACAAAATCTATTTAGTTGACTCAGATTTTTATTTTCATTACCTCGGCTGCTAATAAGAGATCAGCATAAAACTGTGTTAACTTAGAGTATCCAAAGTTTTTGAATTAGTTAGAAAATGGATTTATACAGAATTATTTCTGTGGCTGTATTTGTTGCAAGGAGTAACTTCTGGATTAATGAAAGAAATAACAAGCACTCTAACACTTCTATTTTAGTTATAAATTAATAAATAAAAACGTATTTACTACTTTGGCTTCCCAAAAAGATGCATTTTGATTTTAACACTCTTCCTTTTCATTCTTGGAAGTCTCACCTTCTTCATTTTGTAATGAAATTAACTGGTGATTTTCTAGAGCTGTTTAAAAAATTTTAACAAACACCTCTGTTAGGTGTACTTAAAAGTTACTCAATCAAAGTGCTGACAGAGCCAAAATTAGAAGTGTGATCACATTGTGTGTTTTATTCTGTGATTGGAACGTGATCTTGCATGAGAACTCTAAAATACATTGATCTTTTACTGGGGGGGGGGAGGGAACCCAAACAAAGAAAAAAAATCCCAAACAGCCTACACCCAAAACTCCCAGTCTCCTCAAAATCTGGCTATAATTTACATTTTTCATGTTCTGTGTTCTAGATCAAAACTTTCCAAAATCTGTTTGGCAACCTTTGACCATTTTTTGCATTTCACAGCTGGGCTTTTCTGAAACAATAATTCTGTGAATAAAAAAATCTATTATGTAGTTCTTCTGTATTATGCCATTTGACCCTGCTTGCATGCTTATGCAAGATCCAAAAGGATTAGCACTAGTGAGCATTCTTGTGTACCTTTTGAAATCTGTGCCTGCTTAGCCAAACTGAAGAAACTATTAACATTTTGCATTATTCTAAGGACATATTTTACTGGTTAATAAATAAAAGTTCCAGGGTTGGGTTGGTTTGTTATCTATTTTTGTTCTCCAGCACTGCCAAGATGGAAGGATTCAGGTCAGTTTGAACATAAGATATTTTAATGTTATTAATTCATTAGTTTTTTAGCCCTGGTTTACTTTGGTGAGGAACCACTTAAGCTGAAAGATTCAAGGCTCATAGTCACATTCCATGGGTGTTGGGCTCGCACTGGGATAAAACACTTCGTGAAGAACTGAGGCCTTCTGGGTACAAGTTCTCAAACCCTGATTTATTTAGGCAGGCTTTTTCTAAAGCTATAACATAATCTTCTAAGTGAGTGGGTTTTTTATTGAAGGTTACTACTCGAGGAGAGGCTCACTTAGAGCTAAATGCCTTTAGGAGGAAGCATGACTGTGCCTTGGTGATATCTGGGGACTCACTTGAGGTAAGAACTTGGCTGCTGTCGAATGACATTTATCAATCTCCATGCCCTATGTTCAAAAAGTAAAGTGCTACTAAACTTCTTTCTGATGTTTGCTAAGTTGTTCTTAGACATACTTTTGTTTTTCACTGAGTGCTAACTAGAAGATATATGTTCTAGATGGGCAGATGTTGCTGGCTGTCTGGTCTCCTGTGTGGTAACAGAGTGGAATTTGTATCCTGTGTGCTCAAGTACTGTCTCTTCTCTTAACCCCAAAGCGTGTTGGCTCTCTAAGTGAAAGAGGATGTCAGTTTAAAGTAATGAATCCACAGTCAGGAGAATGTTAGTGTATTTTTCTGGATGTTGTACGAGCAAAACTTCATAAAAGAATTCTTTGTTCTGTGTTCTTGCATTAGACTACACGTAGCAGTATTTAATCATAAGTAAATCAAGTGTATTTTTTCCCCCTCCTTAGGTTTGTCTGAAGTACTATGAGCATGAATTTGTAGAGCTGGCTTGTCAGTGCCCTGCTGTAGTGTGCTGCCGATGTTCTCCCACCCAAAAAGCTCATATTGTGAAACTGTTACAGCACCACACTGGAAAACGCACATGTGCAATAGGTAACTCTTGACACCATCTTCATTAGCTAAAATCTCTAATAAACTTAAGCAGTAGGTGGCACCTTTGAGAAATAATTGAAACAAAGCCAAAGAGACTTCTTTCTCAACAGCCAGGTATGATGAAGATGTATCAGAAAATACCTTTCCGTGGGAAAGGTGTGGTTATCTTTATTCCACAGGAAAAGTTTTAGGTTACCGAAGTAATTAATCATAATCCATAGATCAGTTGTAAGAATGTACAAGTACATAAGGGGTTTCTAAAATACTGTAAAGCCAAGAGAGTCAAACCTCTGAAGAGCTGAATATTGCAGTGACATTTTCCAGGTGACGGAGGAAATGATGTCAGCATGATCCAAGCAGCAGACTGTGGAATTGGAATTGAAGGCAAGGTAATATTCACTGTTCCATTGTCAAATATGTACCTCGTAATAGTTTTGTAACGTGGGAGTAGAAGCTTTCTTCTTAAACAGTAGTGAATTCAGAATTTCTAATTAAAGTATGCTGTAAGATGATAACAATGCTTGGTCTTTGAACTAATATTTTCTTTGCTTCTATGTTCTCTGCTTTATCTTTTTAAATACAAAGAGCAAGAAGAGCAGAAAACCCTATAGTTATTAATTATTATTATTTCTGTGTAGCATTTACCTGAAAGAAGCAGGAGAGGCAATTAAACTTACTTGTTACTATATCTTAAAATATGCACAAAAAATTGTCCTTTATATCTCATTGCAGGGTTGATGTCTGAATTAGGAGCAAAACTTGACTTTTGAAATTAGTTATCACTTAGAATTTTGAAATTTGAAACGCATCTTTTATGCTGAGTTTCATCCTTGGGATGTTTTTGTTTTGTTCCAGGAGGGAAAGCAAGCTTCCCTAGCAGCTGACTTTTCCATCACGCAGTTTAAACACATAGGTAGGCTGCTGATGGTACATGGTCGAAACAGTTACAAAAGATCAGCAGCACTTGGTCAGTTTGTCATGCACCGAGGCCTTATTATTTCAACTATGCAGGTATTTCAAACTTTGTTTTCTAAATAGTTAAAAATGCTATGTCTGTCTTTGAAATGGCACAAAATCTTAATCAACCAGTATTGCTGGTTACTTCTTTATTGTAATGTTTTCTATATAGAATTATATTACATATACATAATTATCTGCTTTTTGTAGGCTGTATTTTCATCAGTCTTCTATTTTGCATCTGTTCCCTTGTACCAAGGATTCCTAATGGTAGGGTAAGTCAAAACCAACAGTTACAATACCTGGTAACAAATACAGCAAACTAACTTTTTAAATAACATAGTGTAGTTGGTGTCTGCCACATTTTTCATGTTTATCATTGTTATGCTACCAAAACATGGAAGGAGTCTACAAAGAAAAGTCAAACTAGGTTGAAGAGGTGGGCGAAAGCTCATCATCAGCTCTCTGAAGAGAGGGATCTGCATGGCTTTAGAGAAAGATGCCATATAACCTTTTTCACATATGGAGTGAAAACAATAGAGGAAATCTCCCAGACCAGTTTCAGCTGTTAGGCAGATTGTGATTCTCACTGAGGCCTGCATGGCAGATTCTTCAAAATAAAACAGAGCTGAAGCTATGAAGCTATGACCATGAAATTTCCTCTGAGAGCATGCCACCCAAGTCTGCCCCATAGATTTCCATTCAGGTGAACGCTTGCAGGGTTAGGAGCATCCTGGTCTTGTTGTGGAAAGTGGAAGTCCTGAAAAGTACGTACATCTGGCATGTGCTTACTAAAATCCAAAGCCACTCACAGAGCTGTTAAGATTTTTGTTCATCCACCTTCCTATACCATGGTGCCCAGAATATAGCACTTGTTCTTTCTTCAGTTTTCATACTATCATCTGTGGATGGTTTAAAATGTCAGGTCTTTGAACTGGTTGTCCAAAGTGCAAGTGCACAGGGCCTACCATAACAGGTGATAAGCTNTGGAACATGGAAAGTTCCATTCAAGGATGAGGGAAAACTTCTTTGGGCTAAGGGTGACAGAGCCCTGGCAGGGGCTGCCCGGGGCGAGTGTGGAGTCCCCTTCTCTGGAGACCTTCAAGCCCTGCCTGGATGTTGTCCTGAGTGCTGTGCTCTGGGCAATCCTGCTTTAGCAGGGGAGTTGGGCTGGATGATCTCTAGAGGTCCCGTCCAACTCTGACAATTCCCTGATTCCATGACATATACAGAAGAAAGAAAGAAATTTACAGGTTTTGAATCTATGAAAGCTCTGTAACTTCTCATGACTGGTAGCTCTCAGAAGCACAAGAGCAGGTTGCATGTGTAAAGCTGTTATTTGTAAGTTGCCTCAGTACTGGTAGAAGAACCAGTTTAATATCATGTGCATAAAAAGAATAATTCAACTCAGTAGATCAACTGAATATCGTATCATACAGAAGTGTTGATTTATGTCCTTTCCTTTCGCCTAGGTATGCAACCATATATACTATGTTTCCAGTCTTCTCTCTAGTATTGGATCAGGATGTGAAGCCAGAAATGGCATTGCTGTATCCAGAACTTTATAAGGATCTCACAAAGGTATGAATGTCCTCAGTGCTGACATGAAGAAATGCTGGAATCTCTGGTGGGCAAAACTGAGAATTCTTAGAATTATTTTATTAAGGTATTCCATGCAAGACAGATGCACAACTAATCAATTAATGTAGTGCTGACTTTTGTACTATGAAAATAATCCATAGTACCAATTGTTCCACTCAGTTTTATTAATAAATTTGTTGAGTCATCACTGGTTGGACTGAAATAATTCAAACATGAAGCTGTGTTGATGTAAAAGTTGCTTTCATTCTGGCTGCAGGATCCCTGATCTGGAGTTACTTATGCTTGCTTTTTCACAGCTCCTTTTTCCTTTTTAACTGGTATATTAATTTATAGATTTTCCCCATCCCTCATCCCAAAAATTGGTGCAGACCTTTCCAAAAGCTGACTTTCTTTAAATAATGGATATTGATAACTGCTGTCTCTTAACTGAATCATCTGTAGATGCCGCTTTCTGTGTGTTTGCACATACCTGCAAACAATTAAAGTGTTTAATTTCTTTACCAGAAAAAGTGAAACAAATCTCAGGATTCTGGTTTTTTAAGTTTTTTGAAGGGTACTTGGCTCCATCTCAAACTATCAGCTAGAAAAGTGATGATCCAACGCAGAAGCAGTCCTTTTCGGGATAGTAGATTCTTTGAAGACATGTCTAAAAGTTCAAAACCAGACCATAGTTGAAGAGGTTCCAAACTTTTCAGAGCCTTTGTCTTTTTAATTGTACTTAATTAGCTATTAGCTGTGATAGTCTGGGAGAATTTTTTTCTCATCTCTTGGAGATCTTGATTCTCTCTTTCTCCTGTTCAGAATCTTTAAATTTGCTTTGTGAAATTTCAGCCTATGATGAACCTCAAAAAAAAGTATGACCTTAAACCTGCAAAAGGCTGTTGTGCTAAAATTTGCCTGTGGAAACCTGTTGATGGAACTTGGAAGCATCTTATTTCCATAGATAGGAGTTAACCTGTGCTTGGAAACTGCCCAGGATGAACACAGGCTAAATTTTTTGATTAGGCTGAATGACAGGTTTTGGAGATGCTGAATCTCACTGGCTTCCCCAGCTTATGTTGCACCTCTATAAATATTAAATAAGTAGAACCCAAATAATTCTCTTCAGAAATGAAAGAAAAAAGAGAGAATGTGGAGAAAGTGGAGGGTTCAGTTCAGTGCATTGTGTGGGGCAGAAGATTATCAGTTGAAGGGCTATGGATGAGTAGTACAAAAAGTTATTTATGTGCTACGTTGGACTGCACTGTCAAAAGGTAGATTTTTTGTGAGTGTTTATTACAACAATCTATGCTCATGCTGTCGTAGTCATGATGCAGTGAAGCCTACGTATTTCTGCACGTCATTTTTGCAAATTAGGGACTCGACATGCAAATCTCTCCCAGTGCTATTCATCTGCTGTTACTCAAACGTGTTGACGTGGATTATAATTGTATTCCTAGGAACTGGTTTCTTTTCTGGGATAAGCTGGTGATGAAAATGCTTTTTTAGATTTTTAAAGGAATAAGAAATACTGGCACAAGTCAGTGACAGACTCTTGCTGTGGTGCGAGAAGAAGAGAAAATTAGACAGGTGTGGCCACCTGCCCTAGAGCACCCACTGATTCAGTATGACTGAATCTAGACTTATAGCTAGAAAAGCTGATGAAAATTTGAAAGGAAGTACCAAGGGCTCACTGCTTTCATCTGAAAATGATTCCTAGCCTGTTGTGCAGCATTCCCAAAGGACTCAGGAGTGACTTACTCCTTCTAGTTCCATAAAGGTGAACCAAAACTCAAGCTCATTCTTAGTTCACAGATCTGGCTAATTGGGAGCTATGGTCAAAGGTGGAAGCAGTGTCCAGTACTCAAAAGAAAATTCATAGGCACTCATAGGAGAAAAAAAATCTAATGTCTCTGTGCTTTTGTGAGACTTTTCCCCCATATGTTCAGTCTGTCATCAATATTTTAGACTATATACTTCATCAGTACATCACGCAGAAGCAGAGTCATATGCACATGCACAGCATTTATTCTTTGATCTATGCATACGTTTCAACCTCTCACCATCTCAAGAAGATTTAAAATGTGTTTGGTAATAGTTACTTGCTGAAAACTTGTATTAGTCATGTTTATTCTATGAATGCAAATAAATGGTTTATCCAACATTTAGACATGACTAGTGACTACAGTTTTGCTTGAGGGTTAGGTCAGTGGGTAGACAATGCTATTTTTCTTAAAGACTATGCTTTACAAAACAGACATAAAAACATTTTAAATAAAAAATAAACTAATTTTATTGTAATCATCCCTCTTAAGACCAGCCAGAGCATTGCAAGGTAGAGTGTCTTTGCTGTTTAAGGCCTTAACGATCCTACTCCCAAATTTAGACTTTGTCTTCTATAAAAGTTGGTCAATGAAGAACCATAAAAGCAAGTAGAAGCTTTTTAGCCTATATCCCTTCCAAGACTGCTTATTTTATTTGTAAAGTATCTCTAGTCATTTACTATTAAAAATATATATGGACTGGGCAGATTTATTTGTTTATTTAAAGTTTTGTTTAACTGTCCTCTCATTTGTTTCCCTTAGGGAAGATCTTTGTCATTTAAGACCTTCCTCATCTGGGTTTTAATCAGTATTTACCAAGGTAGGAGAAACTACTAATTTTACTGCACTGAGAATTTGTTGTCTGTTATTAGCAATATTTTTTTTTTCAGCTGCAGGTTGGATTCCCAAAGCTTAACATATCATCAGCAGTTGTATATATTGCTTTCTGTTTATCTCTTAAACTGATATTCCTGTAGTGTGCCAGGCCTACTCAAAACGTGGCATGGATTGGTATTATCATTGATGCATGTCGCCTAAAAAAGGGACATGTTTTTAATTAAATGCTAATCCAGAAATATTTTAATGAGTGCTTATCACATTGCATACATTTGCGCAGTAGTTTTCTTTCATGGAATGACAGAAGGACTGTTTGAGGAATCTGAATTATGTAATGGGTTAAAAGTAATTACACTTTCAACAATATCTCATTTATTTGTAGCACTTGACAAAATGAGGTTAATTAACAGTTCATCAGATGTATTGCACTAAGAGGGGTTTCATTTTCTAATAGTTTGATTTCCTTACAGCTTTACTTGGGTTGTTTTATTTCACGTGCGCAAAGTAGAGTAAATACCATTTCTGTTCTTTCAGAAGGGTCAGTGTTGTTCCCTTTTAAAACAAAAATCACTGGCCAAGCTTTCATAATAAGCAATCAAATATTCAGCATGTGGTTGTGAAAACAGATGCCCCAACATGTCACTGCTCAGTGTATGGTTAACTTTGTGTGGTATTCCCTAGGTGGTATTCTGATGTACGGAGCCCTGCTGCTTTTTGAATCCGAATTTGTACACGTCGTTGCCATTTCCTTCACTGCCCTCATCTTGACTGAGCTCTTGATGGTTGCACTGACCATACGAACGTGGCACTGGTTAATGGTGGTGGCTGAATTCCTCAGTCTTGGCTGCTATGTGGCCTCTCTTGCATTTCTAAATGAATACTTTGGTGAGTACTGGGAGAAGTATCTTAGCGAAGAACTGTGCTTTATTTTTTTTAATATTTTTCTCATTTTATAACTGGGAATAGGTGGCGTTAGGCTTTGTGAAATACAGCTTTCTCCATGATAAATATGGCTGAGTTGAAATTAGGCTTAATTAATGTTGGGTTAAAATATTCCAGGATCTGAAGGGAGCCTACAGGAGAGCTGGGGAGGGACTCTTCATCAGGAAGTCTAGTGACAGGACGAGGGGTAATAGTTTTAAATTGGAAGAGGGGAGATTTAGATGAGATATTAGGAAGAAGTTCTTCACTGTGAGGGTGATGAGGCACTGGAACAGGTTGCCCAGGGAAGTTGTTGGTGCCCCATCCCTGGAAGTGTTTAAGGCCAGGTTGGATGGGGCTTGGAGCAACCTGCTCTAGGGAGAGGTGTCCCTGCCCAGGGCAGGGGGGTTGGAACTTGATGATCTTTAAGGTCCCTCCCAACTCTAACCATGACCATTCTATGATTCTCTTAACCTTTTTTTCCTGGAGTTTGACAACCTTTATTCCTGAATGAGAACAGCTCTGATCAAGTTGTTTATACAGTAAATTATACCTTGAAGTCAAATGGAAGAAAACTGCTTACCTGCTTACTGCCTTAAAACATGACCAAACATAAAATGCCTTATGTTTTCAAAATGTTTTGGTTTATTGCTATTTAAAATACTCTGATTATCAAGTGAAAGGCAACAATATTCCAGTTAATGCTACTAACATCTTTTCCATTCCCTTTTTGTGTAGCTAACCTGTTTGTTGCTTGGTTTTTTTTCATGTAACTCTTGTGATTTCTGTAAATCTATCCTTTGATTTTCATTCTCCCTCTTTGTGAAACAGGTATAGGCAGAGTGTCTTTTGGAGCTTTCTTAGGTAGGTAAAGTTTAACTTCTCTTGAATTTCTTTTTTTTTATTTTTTAAGACTTTAAAAATTCAGTAGAAAGCAGTAAAATTTTGAATGTACACATCCATAAATAATGGGAAAAAGCAAAAATACTGCCCTGACTCTTCAGGCTACCTCATTTCTGGGATCTTTCTGTGATAATTTAGTACTGCCTGACCATTGCAAAGGTGGAAATACAGTCCAAAAATTTCAGTAGCAACTGCAGAGTGTCACCATTGTTGTTAATGTTTGTCAGAAAAAATAGCTTTTCCCTGTGGATTGTGGCAATATCCCTACACTGTTTTCCATTTAAGTTTTTGGGCTCTGATTTAATCTCTGAGGTTTTAAGAATCATTCGGTCTAATCGTTGTGGCCGTTTTAGAGAAAAATAATCTGAATATGGAATAAAGGATCCAAAACGGTAGCAGAATTTCTGGGTTTGGAACTTGTGTTATAGAGGGTAAAAGCCACCCTTACTAGTAGAAAAATAAGATATCTTAACTTTTTATTATGAGAAAGTTCTGCTTCTACATGAGATTCTGTTTCCCCTAAAATTATTTTGTGCAGCAAAACAGTGTAAGGACCGTAAAGCAACTCTGAAGTTCCTGTCTAAAGAAAAGAGTTGGCAAAAACAGAATGTTGAGGTTAACTTTCTCTTTCTGTTGTTTTGTTGCCTTTTTTCTTTTTTTTTTTCTTTTTTTTTAATTTTGCATGATCTTGAACAATAGCATGAGCAAACAATTAAGAGATTTTTATTGACTTGGCGCTGTGGAAGTTCCAGTTTCCGTGCTAGCAGTTCCCATTACTTATTTTCCTTTTTTTTTTTGGTTTCTGCAGATGTTGCCTTTATCACAACTGTGACCTTCCTGTGGAAAGTGTCAGCAATCACTGTTGTTAGCTGTCTTCCACTTTACATTCTCAAGTACTTGAAGCGCAAATTCTCTCCTCCAAGTTACTCCAAGCTTACCTCGTAGAAGTAGTTATATTCCTGTGGGGTTTCACTCAACGCCAGTCTGCAGATTGCACATTCACTGTGCTTTAGTGTCTATGGATTTATGTTGGACTATAGAAAACTTAAAAAAATAAAACATTAAAAAATCAAAAGTGGTAGAGTGAATAGAGCACAAAAAGAGGAGGAAGCATCTGGCAGGTACAGTAACACAGAAGTACACTAACAGAGATGAAACTAAATTTTCTTCATGTTGATTTTTTTTTACTTTCAGTTGCTTTGATTATAAAATAAAACTGAATTACTTTTGATTTGACAATGCTTCTGAATGGTTTCATTGCTACTGTAAAGGATTGTTTGCTACTGTACTAATCTGCTGCAAGTTGAATTGAAAGTTTTGTTATTTATGACATAACTTCTCTTCTTTAATTATTTCACGACTTCCTCAGTCAAGTCCTTTCCTTTCATGTTTATATATGGAAAAGTTCATTCATCCATACTTCCTATAACAAACCTAATACCTGTAAATGCCCGTGTCTGTATTAGCAGCTAACTATGATTCTTCATCAGACATTGAGTAATATGCACTATTTGAATAATGTACAGGTGTCTGCATAGCACAGTGTTATTTTAGGAGCTGTTGTCCTGCTCTGCACTCTCCATTTCTGGCACCAGTAAATATTACAGATCTGTGATGTTGGCAGCAGTTCTTTAAATGCACATTACAGCCAGGTTGCACAGAAGCCGTTTGAAAATGAAATCATAAATTCTATAGGTAATTCCACTGCACCCCTTGATCTGTACAGATATCCAAGACATGGCTGCTCAGTAAATATGTTTTAAAATTCTTACTCATTTTGTATTTGTAAAGCTGCAAATAGTGTCAAGTACATTTCTATATATGAGAAGTCCAGTGAACGCTGTATTAGCTAATATGTTTAAATTGCCTTGTAATCTGTTTACTTAGGTTACTCAGGTAAAAGAAAATAAGACAAACACGTGAACACATTATGGTAGGAAAATAATCTATCATCTTCCAGGTTGTAAATGTTATGTTTTTATAACTTAGTTTGGGTGCAAAGGTGTTTAACAAAAACTAAAAACAAACCCACAACGTTTTTGCTTGTTGTAAACTGTCAGAGTCGAGTACGTTGGCCGAGTTATGACGCTTTACAGCAGCTGAAGATTTGTTCCAGGAGCTCAGATACTCTGATACAACCTGAATGGTCCAAATCTTGCACATTGTACTGGAAAGTCAGATATATTCTTCTAGTTTTCCATTGTAAGATAACTTTGCTTTCTCAAGAAGTACGTGTCATGAATTTGGCATAGTCTGTTAACCAGAGAAAAGGAACAGCATCATTATCCGTGCTTTATTTATTAAATATTTATGTATGTGTTTTTAAAAAACACTTAATACAGATGTCATTTTTTTGACTCTATGCCTTTACAGCATAAATTCCTTTTTTAGTCTCTTATAACTTTGCCCTTATGCCATTATTATATGGGGTGAGTAATATTTAAGTGATAAATATAACGACTTCCTGGGAGAGCAGAGGGAACTGCTGCAGAGCTGTTTGGACTCCACTGCACTCCATTAATCTTTGGTTTGAAAGTTTTCCTTACCAGCTATTTTTTTTTTTTTTTTAATTTTCATTCCTCATTATAAAAGCAATAAAGCCTAATTTCTACCAAATATTGTTAATGGCATACGTATTAAATGAATTACTGAAATAGTCTTTCTTTTAATTGCAGACTGGTTTGCTCTGTCCCCCTGTAAACTCACTTCTCCAAAACCCCCACAAGATGTCACTGTCCTTGCACACTAGCAGAAGCCTCTCTTTATGTGGTTTTGGCAAGAATACTCTTGGGTTTCTGTTTTTAGTTTAATCCTGTGATATTTCTGTTGCCGATTTGCTTTAATTTTCTATTTTTCTCCGATAAGTGGTGATTTGCTTTAATTTTCTATTTTTCCCCAGTAAGCGGTAATTACTCTGAATCAATTAAGAAAACTTCCCAGAGTACAGTTGTTCGGGAACAATGATGATGTTTTCTTCAGCCTTACACTTTGTGAGCTTGCAGCCACGTGCGTAAGAAGCCCAGAAGCTTAGAGTTGGTCATCCTTCATCTGTACGTCACGTCTTTGACGTTAGGCAAAAAGCAAGGAAAAAGAATATCAGAAATTAAACGAGGAGTATAAAAGTGATAGTGTTACAGTCCTTCAGCTGTAGGAGATACCACTGTATCCCTGTGTACAGAATTTATAGTGTACTTATATTTAATCCTCAGCATTTAGAGTCTGAGGTTAGCGTGATAGCAATGGAACAGGTTGCCCAGGGAAGTTGTGGATGCCCCATCCCTGGAAGTGTTTAAGGCCAGGCTGGATGGGGCTTGGAGCAACCTGCTCTAGGGAGAGGTGTCCCTGCCCATGGCAGGGGGGTTGGAACTTGATGATCTTTAAGGTCCCTTCCAACTCTAACCATTCTGTGATTCTATGATAGATCCTACACGCGAAAACAAGCCTTTCACAAGTGGGGTCAGTTCTCTAGAGTGCCTGCTTTTTTAGAGCGTTTTCAGTGTACAGTAGAGGCCTAGTTGCAGCTTGCACTTTATTTTCTAGGCTGCAGAAGTCTGATTCAGGTGACTTTCGTCAGTTCAGAGGTTGAATCACTGCAAAACTGTGTGTGCCAGGAAAGCCTGCTCTCTGCTCGTTGGTGTCCCTCAGCCACATCCCTGCGAAGGGGTAGTGCTACTGAATCACAGAAGTTCACAGGTAACAATGTCGATGCAGAATGAAATATGGTCATATGATTTCTTTCAGTAGAAAGCTTTAATGTGTTGTGGATTTCAGTACAAAGCAAGCTGAGTTGCCATCCCAATCCCTGGCTCTTAAAACAGACTAGAATGGTAACGTGTCTGGTGTGCAGGTGAATAAACTGCTTTGTAAGCATCTCATTCTGTTGTCATTTCACATCAGTACGTGTCAGGAGTAAGTCTGGAGCACCAGATCAGCTTAAGTAAACACACAGATTTGGGCCTTGGATCTTCACGTTACAGCCAGAAGGAGCTTTGTTTTATTTGGTGTTAAATCAGTGTTTACTTGGGTGAGTTGCTATGTCAGATACATATTTCTGAAATGGTGACTGTGTCTCTCTGAGAACATATTTGGAAAACATTGTCAGAATTGGGATAGGATGGAGGAGAAAGAGATGAGCAGGAAGCACGTCTTCACCAAAGTAACGTATGTAACAACACTGACCTCTCTGGACCATGGTTAAGCCTAAGAGCTAAACATTTCCTAGATTTCCTAAGCAGTTTGATGGAAGAACACGGGGAAAAGGAGAGATCCTGCAAAGAAAGGACCACTGGTAATTATTACACTGGTTTCTTCTTGCTGCTGCTTTAAACTTGTGCGTGTAACTGCTGGAAAACATTTTACTACACGAGGTATTAGTTTGCAAATGGAAGCCAAAATTAAATCCTTGCATACTTAACACGAAATCTGCAGCGCTCTTCCATGAATGTCAGTGTTTACACAACAGGGTTTTTGTGTTCAGACGGAGCTCGCTGACACGTCTCACCAGAGCTGGGCTGTGTGGGATCGCCTGTTTTCTTCCTAAAATTGCTGAGGGGTTGTCCAAAAATGAACTACTGCTTTTATATGGATGTTATGTGTATTATCTTGATGAGAGGCATCCACTTGAGCCAGCCTCTGTTATGGATGGCCTCCTACCCTGTGGCCACAAAAGAGGAAGAGCCTAAACTGGCACGCCCAGCGGGGAGGGTGTGGAGTCCCCTTCTCTGGAGACCTTCAAGCCCCGCCTGGATGCAGGGATGTGCTCTGGAAAATCCTGCTTTAGCAGGGGAGTTGGACTGGATGATCTCTAGAGCTCCCTTCTGACTCTTAATATTCCCTGATTCCATCAGTCTCCTTTTAAAGCATGTCTGCAAGAAGGAGCTCTACAGTTGGGAACATTTTTGGACTGGACACCAGTTCTGCAGGTATTTAGCAAGAATTTTAATGTTCATGTACGTAAATAACAGTTGTTATTCATGGGACTCCACTTCTCTAGGCAAAGAGGAGATGCTTTGCCTGCACACTGCTCTTGTGCCCGTTTGTGCATGTTGGAGAGCAGGCCCAGGCAGTACAGCCTCCATACTCCTCTGCAACCTCACATCCTGCCTCAAGGCATCCAGCTTACCCTTGAAGAAGAAGAACCAACATCAGATCTTCTGCTGATGAGCAAGACAGTGTGCTCCTGGGATCATTCTCCATCCCTCCGTTGATGTGCTCCTCTGCCTGGCTCACACAGGGTTCACTGGAAGATTCCTTCAGCAGTGGAGGTCGGGGCTGCTCGTGCCTGAACGACCTTTTTTTGTGTATTTACCACCTGAGTGGTTGGTGAGTCAGGCCTGGGGAAGGGCTTACTGTTTAAAGGACAGTGTAGACTTCCTTAGAGGCTCTGGAGGTGCACTCTTAGCAAAGATACTCTGATGTGACCTCCCACTTCTGCAGAGCTCTGTATCGCTTGGTTTTGTATTGGTGAGATTACTTGAGAGAGAGGTTTGCATCCCTGCATCACTTCACATGTCCCAAAGTATTAACGTGGTTCCTGGAGCCCCTCCATGGCAGAGGAATTTAGAATTTAGCACGGGATACATGCAAAAGGGTCAGTAGAATCTGGGTGAATGGTTCTCCTTAAAAAGTGGTAACCACAGGAGGGGAGGTGGCCATTGTGCTCTCACTGCAGGTGCAGAAGCTATTGTACGTGTTATTCTGATGTCTACTTGAACTTTAGCTTCCACGGAGATCCTCTTCCTTGTTTTTCTCCTGCCTAGAAAGGGAAGAATTGGGCCAACAGTCTCTTCTAACACTTCATTTAATAACCTTTCTGTATCTAGGCTGTTATTATTATAACTCAGTTGAAACTTGAAGGCAATGAAAAAAAAGCCCTTCAGTGTGTTAGCCCCCTGTAGAGAGGAAAATCAGTACAAGTGAGCAAAGACAACACGCATCCAGCATTACATGTAAGCAAACAGGAGGTGCAATATCTTTAACGCCGTGTTGGAAAGTGCAGGAATTCCTTTTTTGTAAACAAAAGACACTTAAAGCTCGACGCTTCCCAACAAGTATTAACTACCCAGCAGATGCCCTCAGCAGGGTTCACAGCTGTTACTGCGAGTGGGAATTTACTCAGCCAATTGCCAACAAAATCCTTCTCAAAACAGGGAATTGCACCCAAAGACCTATTCGCTACTTCATGGAGCAAAACCACAGTGTTGATCAAAGTGTTTTACAACAGAGATGGTAAAAAAGCAGGTGCCCTGAACAGAATGATACAAGAACACTCCACCATTGCATTGACAAATTCTACTTTATTCTCCTGTTCCTGACCAGGTTTTAGCAAAGCCACGACTGAGATTTCTCCTTCTTCTAGTCTCCTCCTGTCCTCCAGCATGCTTTCAACTTGAGATCCTAAGGGGCAGTAGTAAACCTCTCAACTGCTCAGAAAACAATCAGGTTTGGGGAGTACTTAGCCTTTTTTGCATTACTGAGCTCTACTGAAGATCATCATTGGCCCTAAGAAGAGAGACTATTTTTAAAGCTGTGATGCATTGTGAGTATTTATGGCCCTGCTTTTATTTCTCCCGCAGTAAACTGTGTTTCTTTCTTTTTCTCCTGACAGAATTAGTAAGAATATAAAGGGCATTGGTTATAATGTTCATGTAGCTCTAAGCAAACCGTGCACAAAATAGACTATTGTAATTCTTACTTGCAGAACTACTTTCCATTGTTTCTCTATAATGTACACATCTAGATTTTTCCACGGGCCCGCTGCGTTTCGCTCCGGGTTCTAAGCATGAATTTGATTTTTGCAAAGTAAACACAACGTTGCGTGGAAGCAAATTATAGATAACTGCTTCAAAAGCCTGTTGAAAATGAATCCCTGGCCATTTGGGCTGGAAGGCTGGGGGATGTTAATGGATGAGCAGACCTGGAAGGGGTAAGTGCACCTACATATGGTTTGTATTTATTGCAATCATCTATTGTCTGTTTGAAGGACAGATCTGGGAGTTCAGAGGGAACTGGGCATGTTTAGTTTGGAGGAGGCTGAGGGAGAGCTCCTTGCCCTCTACAGCTACCTGAAAGGAGGCTGTAGAGAGGTGGGTGTTGGCCTCTTTTCCCAATAACAGCAGGACCAGAGGGAATGGTCTGAAGTTGTGGCAGGGGGGGGTCAGATTAGATATTAGGAAGAATTACTTGACTGAAAGAGTGGGCAGGCACTGGAACAGCCTGCCCAGGGAGGTGGTGGAGTCACCATCCCTGGAGGTCCTTAAGAAGTGTGTAGATCTGGCTCTTGAGGGCATGCTCTAGTGGCTGAGATTGTAGAGGGTTTTTTTGTGTGTATGGTTGGACTCGATGATCTCAGAGGTCCTTTCCAGCTATGAAGATTCTGTGATTTTGTTCTCACTCAAGATGCTCCCTTGGGGAAAGCCTCTGAGCTGCATGTGCTTGGGCAGAGGATGATGAGCCATTGTCTCCCCTGCCCGTAATCACTCCTTGCTGCCTTCTCTTCTGAACACAGCTACATGTGCTCTTCTTCCCATGGGTTCTGCTCAGGGTACCTTCTCCCTTCATCAGGATACTGACTCTGCCATGACAGTCCTTTGAATATAAGGCAGCTGCTTACCTCAATGGGAGCTGAACTGAACTTATCCTGACTGCAGGAGGTAGTTTTTCCACCTCAGTGTCATGAGCAAGACAACTGACAGGCGTGGTCTAGTACGTATTTGTCTCTATCCAAATGCAACTAAAGCAATCGTAGGCAAATCTGCACTTTAAAAAATCAAGCAGACAAACACAATTCTGTCAAATTCTAGGAAAGAGCTGAGGGAAACTTTTTTTGGCTTTGAGAGTTCTACCCTGTAGCTGTAGTGATTTTGCCTTGCTTATAGGTGCCTGACAATTTTGGGCATGCGCTTCACTGAAAAAACAGGAAAATATTTCAAGTTATTAAAAAACCCCAAAACTTAAGATCTAATTTTTAAAAATAACTTAGCTGGAGGCCTTCACATTATCTTCCTACCTGTGTGTTGCAAGTTTTAATTCTGCTAGGTACTTTTTACCTTATTTTTGTTATTAGAATAGACAGAGGGTTGAGAGTTGAAAGCAGCATAGGAAGACATCTGTGCATTTGTTAGGAATGGGGTGTTACAGTGAAGGATGCCAAAATTTAATAAATAAGTGTCTTGAAATGCTTTAACTTGATGTATAGGGTATGATCTTAGGAATAAAGGAGAGGTGAAAGAAATCTGCTCACAGTAACTTCGGTTTGTGGTGCCCCTTAACACGTGCATACTTCAGAAAGAAAAAAATAAACCACGTGGAAATCTTATTAAAAATAAAAATCAATTCCATTTTCAGAAAATAAGCCTTTTAAGACAACCTGCACCTGAATTCCTGGAACTGCTTGAGGGAAATGAAGTTTTTAACAACCCATCTCAGGAACACAAGCCTGAAGGAAACAATTTCAGGCAGTCAAAGTGCCACGGGTTTCTGCCTCACTCTGCCATTGAGTCTGGCTCTGCTGGTGTTAGAAAAGATTTTTTTCTTCCTGACCAGGACAGGCTCTGCTGGGAACATCAAGCAGGATCCCTGTGTGTTTGCTTGTTGGCACCTTCCACCTTCATCACCATGATATCCTGAGAACGGCGATCATATGTTGGTGCTTTGGTCCAGCTGTGCCCACTTGCATGTCAAGAGACAGAGGTAAGAAGTCTTTACTGAGGGAAGTTCTCCAGGTGTTGAAGCAGCCCAGAAAGCCAGCTGCATCCTGGGCTGCATCAAAAGAAGAGTGGCCAGCAGGGCAAGGGAGGTGACTCTGCCCCTCTGCTCCACTCTGGTGAGACCCCACCTGGAGTCCTGTGTCCAGCTCTGGGGCCCCCAACATAAGGACATGGACCTGCTGGAGCGAGTCCAGTGGAGGGCCGTGAAGATGACCAGAGGGCTGGAGCACCTCTCCTTTGAAGACAGGCTGAGAGAGTGGGGGTTGTTCAGCCTAGAGAAGTGAAGGCTCTAGGGAGACCTTCGAGCAGCCTTCCAGTTTCTGAGGGGGACCTACAGGAGAGCTGGAGAGGGACTCTTTGTCAGGGAGTGAAGCGATAGGATGAGGGGTAATGGTTTTATGTATTGGAAGAGGGGAGATTTAGGTACTGGGGAGAAATTCTTTGCTGTGAGGACGGTGAGGCACTGGAACAGGTTGCCCAGGGAAGTTGTTGATGCCCCATCCCTGGAAGTGTTTAAGGCCAGGCTGGATGGGGCTTGGAGCAACCTGCTCTAGGGAGAGGTGTCCCTGTCCATGGCAGGGGGGTTGGAACTCAATGATCTTTAAAGTTCCTTCTAACTCTAGCCCCAACCATTCTATGACTCTGTGAAGCAACCAGCATCTGTGTAAACTGTAGCGTTGGCTGGGAAGCAAGACAGAGAAAAATAAGCTATATCTGTCTAACCTGAAGCAGATTTCTTTAGGGGTGAGTGGGAAGGAAGCCAAACTGCTAGTCACATAACCACGCTGCTAGCTTGCCATCTGTCCAAAAGCAATTACTTGGAAGTGGCAGGTGAGGTGGGAGAACGAGGTTATAGCTCAGCTGTAGCGCGGGGGCAGCCCCAGTCACTGATCTAGTACTCGGCCGTTTGAGAGTCTTTCTTCTTGACACCCCGGTAACTCACTCTGCCAGCTCAGATGTATGGGCACGGTGAGTGATGGAGATCGCTGCTGAAGGATCAGCAAAAGGCTTCTTAAAGCACAGCCTGCCCCCAAGGCAGCAACCTCAGGGCACAAGAGCGGAGGTGTCCCCAACCGCAGAACTTTCCCTGTTCTGGTCAGACCCAGGAAATGTCTTCAGAGGCAAAAGGCCTGGGAGAGAGAGTGAGAGCATGTGGAGGAACTTAATTTTGCTGAGACCCAACAAAAATGTCCCCTCTGTCCCCCTCCCCATACTGCATTGCCCACTGTGGTGGAAAATCCAGGCTGTGGGATCACTGCAGGCCTCCATGGCTTCCACCTCTGGTGGCAGGAAAGGGTTCACTGTTTGAAGGTGATGAATTCTTGCTCATTTTGTTTTACCCTACACCCAGCTCCTTTTCTGCCTGCCACGGTTCGCAGAGGGAGCTAGTTCTTCCCAATCTGTCAGGGAAAAAAAATCAGAAGGTCTCTTGCAGGTACCTTGAAGGAGCCCCAAGCCACGTCTGTGGGGCTTGTCTGTCTGGTCCTGTGCTACCCAACACTCGGCGTGGAGGTACATCCACAAGCATAATGTCCTGATTATGATGCACATTGAAGCCAGACCCTACCCTTGGAGCCACGATGGAGACACCAGCAGGTCTCTCTCAGGAGCCAGTCTTCCTTCAAGCCTCCTTGTAGGCCCTAGCCATTCCTCAGCATCTTCTTACCATTCCTGCTCATGTTTTCCTCCTCTGAGTAACCTGGGTGTCTAGGGCCTCTTTGAAATTGCAGCCTGCTGATCTTGTAGCTGTTGACTCAAGCACAGTCACATCTGCATGTGGGTCAGGGCTGGTGACTAGAGTCAAGACTTCGCTTATTTGTGCTGTATTTATTTTTAAAGATGGGACACAAATTCCATGAGAGACAGACTCATCTGGTGATCATGTGAAGGGGGTGACTGAGCGGCTGCTTGTGGCTGAGCTGCCTGTGGGCAAGCTGGATTCAGCACATGCACGGCCAGCTCTGCTAAGGGAGAAATTTTGGAAGGAAGACACCAGATAAAGAGCCCTCCAGCAACTCAAGGAAAACATGAAAAACAAAGGCCTCTCTATAAAGTCTTTCTTGTTACCTGCCAGTCCTGTTTGAGTCCCAGACATCTCCCGGCTCTTCTGCTTTGCATCCCTCCTTTACTGGCTTGATACTTTTCCAAGACATAAAAACCATGGGAGCTTTATCTCAAGAGAAATGAAAAATCGGAGCTGCTTGCGAGTCTGGAGTATGGCAGAGTTAATCAGCTTCATGTTATGCAAATTTCAATAAGACTATCAAAACTCAAGGCAGGAACTAAGAACATAAGAGAAGTGAGATGTGTGAAGAGGAAAGACTAATAATTTCCATGGTTTTGCCCATACAGCAATACCTGGTCCCAGTTGGAGGGGGTCTCCACCAGAAGTAACTGGTGGTTTTCAATACTGCTGGGTTTAAGATGTTTGCTTTGTGAATAAGAACCTGGTTTCCAAAATATGCTAACTACTCACTGTACAAGCTTTCTGTCTCTTGATAGATCTCAAGCTGGGCAACCAAAATAGTCAGTCAGAAGGGAATAAAAAGAAGAGTACAGGAGCAACAAACAGGTAATTGTTATTGGTAACACATTATGGGCTCTGAGAAAGATGATAGGGGTTATTCAGAGAGAGGGAAAGAGTCCCTCTACCCATTAACTAAGAGACTGACGAGGGTGAAGGTTTTACCTTCACTGAGAAAGGATGGAAGCGAGGAAAGATGACGGAAGTGAGATGGGGCTAGATCTACTGTGTTAGGAGGAAGGTCCTAGGACCTTGCAGTCCAAGCAAGCAGAACTTCCATCAGGGTGACAGACCTGATAACTTAAAATCTTTGCTATGTGGAAGATTGTTGGTGTCATTTACAGCAAGCACAAAGGGAGGATTTCAGTTTTAACCTGAGACTTGTTCATCCCCCTTCTGCTTGAGTGGCACTTCAACTTTGGGATTGCTTCGCTTGTGTTTCAACTTCTGGTCACGAAAATACAGCATGATGTTTTGCAATATTCATGATTGGTCACTTAGTTGGCTAACTTCAGTGTATTTCCATACCAACGACTCAATTTTCTTCTCATCCTCCTGATTACTGCAATCTTATGCTAACAGGCACACCTCTGAGTATGGGAAATATATCTACAGGAGCTTCTGGCCTGCTCAAAGCTCTGGCTTGTTACTGATTTGAATGGGTCCCATCTCCTCCTCTGCCCCTTTGCATCACCCTGTGAGTTCCCCTGCCAGAGCCCATCTACCAGTTCTTGGCTTTGCCTGTCTTCCAGCGCATGAACTGCTTGAACGCTTGGTGTTAATCCTGTCAATGGAAGGAAGCACGATCTGCCCTGTCAGAGGTGATTAGTGTGGAACTTTAATTGATAGAAGTGAAGTTTCTCAGCGCAGCATTATGACTGAAATAGCTGTAAATTAGTGCTGGGAAGCTGGAGAAGGAGAGAGGGAGATGGATTGCACGACTCCCCACACCAGCACGGTTTTGTGGGCCACCCATCTTTTCAGCCCAGCCAGAAGCAGCCCCTGCATCCTTCCCCTCCTAATTCAGTATCCCCGCTTTCCAAAAAATGGTCTCGGTTCCGTTTGACTGACTTAAACGTGTCAGTGATCCAGAGTCAACATCAACAGACAAGGGAAGTCTGCTTCGCTGTTTTATTTCGGAGAGAACTGCGGGAAGCTCCTTGTGAAAGCCAGTGTTTGCACAAAAGCCAGAAGGGGGCGGTGGAAGCTAGCAAANCCCTCCACTGGACCAGTTCCAACAGGTCCATGTCCTTTCTATGTTGAGGACTCCAAAGCTGAACACAGGACTCCAGGTGGGGTCTCACAAGCGCAGAATAGAGGGGGAGAATCACCTCCCATGACCTACTGGTCACGCTTCTTTTGATGCAGCCCAGGATGGGGTTGGTTTCTGGGCTGCTGGCATGCACTGCCAGTTCAAGTGGAGCTTCTCATCCATAATCTCATCCAAGTCCTTCTCCTCAGGGCTGCTCTCCAACCATTCTCTGCCCAACCTGTATTTGTGCCTGGGATTGCCATGTCCCAGGTGTGGGACTCTGCACTTGGCTTGGTTAAACTTCATGCGATTTGCATTAGCCCACCTCTCCAGCCTGTCCAGGTCCCTCTGGATGGCATCACTTCCCACCATGTGCGTCCACTCTCATAACAACCAACAAAACAAAGCAAAAAAGTCCCCTTTCAAGGCAGGCAGTGCGTATTTTCTAAAATTGGGTTTCAGTAGTACAGGGAAGAAAAGTTTCCTAACTGGCTTAGCCTTAAATCTTCCAGATGAGGCAGAAATCGCTGTCGTGGAAAGGATTTATCTCCAGTGCAGTCATTGTCAAACACCATCATCCCAACGCCTGCTGCTGGGGACGCAGGCTCCACCTGACAGGCTCCAGGTTCATCCCAGGTGTTGGAAGGTGGAGGGGTTCCTGACAGCAGTCCATCTAGGCTGGCTTGAAATGAAAGTGCAGGGTGTTCGGAGTTTTCACCCTCTGAAGCGAGTTTGTGGTTTCTGTTGAACTTTAAATTGTTGGTGAAAGGAGGAGGAAAAGCCCTTAAGAGAAAACCGCCCCCAGCAGCATTTACTGTGATAACCTCTGGAATCTACATTTCGGTAGCTGTGGAGGCAGCCAGATCAGGACAGACTTCATGTCAAGGTCCCTGTTAACCACTTTTCACCAGGTTTGCTTGCCAGTAGTGCCGACCATCAGAAGCAACGCATTCCAGTGCCTGGAAGATGGGTTCATCTCAGGATGTTCCACCTCAGCAAGCCATTCTCCTCCTCATCACTTCTGAATCATCAAAGTCTGTGGGACTGCTGTGCCTGGGTTTGTGAACAGACATCCTGGCAGCCCTTCCCCTGCACCGCTCCAGATCTTCAAACCAATACTCCTGAAAATCCCTCATCACTGAACTGGGAGCTCAGGCTTTGGCCCCTCCAAACACACCCCAAGCTGATGTCTTACTGCCCTGCCTTTATCCTCTTCTGATCTACCACAACCCATAACTTGGCTCTTCATCCAATCAATCCCAGGATATGATGAGTCTTTTACTGAGCTTCCTACCCAGGCAGCAGTCACCCTGAACCACATTCAGATCTCTCCTCAAGACAAATCTTTACTCTGAGGTCACCACGTCTAGCCAGCCATGAACTCTGAATGGAGGAGAAAATTATGGGGATGTGTGTGCACAAGTTCTGGGGGCTTTTTCTGTCTAATCCCTTGGGTCACTCTATATCTGCTGGCATTCAGAGAGCAGTGACTGGAGGCAGGAGCTCCCAGGGGAGGTTCTCCAGAGCTCTATGCAGTGCTGGACCTCTGCAGCACAGCGACAAGTGGAGGAGCTTTCCAGGGGTGGGAGCAAAGGCAGCGTGTGGGTGGGAATGGCCTTTCCTTGTCCTGCCAGGGGTTTGCTGGCCGCTTCTGTAAAATCGGTCTGCATCCACTTATTGGAGTGCAGCCGGCAAAACTTGGAGCCAAATCCCAGATTTCCAGACTTGACAACCTTGTCTCATGTAACTTGAGAAACACCAGGAGAAGTATTTCGTTGTGGCACAGCTCTTACGGACTGCTCAGTGCATCAGTGCTGGGCAGCAGCCCTTCAGCAGTAAATGCCAGTGGCTTGAATCTCAAAGACTTGCCTCTAGCCATGGATTCTTCAGTGTAGATCCCAAAATGTCCCATGAACCAACGTTCAGCCCTAGTTTTCGGTTTGGCTTTTCACACCTGCCTACCCCAGAATAAGCTTGGCAGTTTGGGAAGGTTGGGGAGGCTGCTCTGCCATCGCTCTGCCTCTTTGTTGAACAAAGACATTATTGTCTGCATCTATCTGTCTGTGCAGCTTGTTTTTCCTCGCACCACACACAGGTCTGTGGGGAGCCTCCTCCTCCTCACACACCACAGTCGAGAGCCTTCTTTAATTTCGTAATTTACTTAGTGTGCTTATAAAGCAACCTGAAAATAAATTTAATTGGGCCCTTGGGAGGAAGGGAGTAGGGAGAGGAAAGTCCTGGAAGCGAGGAAGAGATTAATTTGTATCATCTTCATGGTTTTCTTTAAATGTCCCAGGCTTGCATCTGATAGATCTGCATTAACCTGAGGCAAACAGTCTGTTGATGAGACCTGAGCCACAGAACGGCCCCAGTGGCTGGTGTCAGGAGGTTGTGGGGTTTCCTAACACTTCTGGTTTCACTGTTGTGCTGGAACATGGTTTAGAGCGGAGGAATTGTGAGGTGATTCCTGGCATTTCTCTTAACAATGAGGAAAATTCTCCTCTGGCTTTGCGGAGCTGGGGGTCTATGTTTGAACTGCTAGGGCTGAGGAGTTTATCCTGAAAAAAACTTCTGCAGGGCCTTTGAAAAGTCCAGCTCTACAATGTGTGCCAAGCATGGGTTTCAGAGACTTGACTGAGAGATCCTAGGTAAAAGTTTGACCTCACTTGTATTTGCAAATGTGTCTTGTTCTAGTTGCCAGTGAAATTGCACTCTCACATACAGCAACAGATGCAAGAGAAGAGATGGGGTTCTTCCTGAGACTTTCTGGTTCTGCATACTCATTTGGAAATCAATTTAATGCATTTTAATTGCCTATTTTTCTCCTTGGTTTTCTCTTTACAGCTACACACCAGCAAAAAATAATAAGGTAGAGTCTAGCCAGGCAGGCTGCTAATGAGGAAGCTTGACTCGAGAAGATTTTAATTTTCAGCATTTGTTCGTCAAGATAGCTATTTCAGCATGCAGGGATGTCACAGAACAGGAATGCTGCCATTAGCTAATGGAACAAAGGACTCATACGTCATCTTGTTACATGAAAAACCAAATGCTTCCATCCTTGACCAAACTACAGGAGTCTGGCAATCCATTCCAGGATGCTGGTGCCCTCAGCCAAACCATTCCTATAAAGAAAACACCCATCATACCTGAAATATGGTGTGAGAATAACGAGGGTGATAAGATTCAGGAATGAAAGGTGTGTGTTAAAAGCCCGATCTCTTGCCAGCCTTTCATGATCCCCCTGCTAAGGAGAAGCTTCTGGCCCTGCCAACCTGATCAAAGGGCTTCTCAGAAACACCTCACCCGTGGGGCATTTCTGTAAGAACTAGGATTTAGCCAAGTTCTGTGGCATCCCTGGGATGGAAGTTGGACTGGGAGTTAGGATCCAAGCCAGCCCATCACCAAGGTAGCCCTGACTCTGCAGCTGGTGCAACTCAGCCACGACCCACCTACTCCTGAACACTGTATCTGAAACCTCAGCATTCAGCATCTCCATCATAACCCTGTTTCCAGCAGCACAGTTTCCTCTCATTTCATCTTTTAGGTTAGAAAGCTCTGAGTTTCACCTCTGTCCAAGGCCACTGTCTTTAGTAAGGCTGAGCAGCTCAATGTTTGGTGAAAATAAGGGGGGAGGAGAGTGTATCTGCTTTACACCATTGGGCTGGAGTTCATCATTACCCACCTTATGTGCTCCTCAATAGCACATAGCCACCTCAGCACCTCATTTCATCCCCTGGAAAATATTTCCTTTCTCCCTCAGTATTTCCTATCCCTTGGGTTGTCCTATCATTACTGGGGAAAGGGGGAGTCAGGGACTGGTGTTTGTAAGCATCTGGCACAAGGGGCCATAGTCAAAACTGCTGCTGGAGCAGTCCAAATCCTATTCATAAAGTCTGTGAAGGTGAGCCCAGGAAAGTTTAAAGTGATGATTTTGTGTTTGCTGGAGTTTGACGAGGTTACCGACTGCATCAGAAAATGAGGCCGGTAAAAAGGGATACAAGTATTGGAGTATCAATATCAGAAGGATAAACTCGGGTTAGAGAAGAGAGCAGGGCACGTGAAGAGAGCTCACGGGCCAGAATCTCCTGGGGCTTGGTGCCGGGACTTGTTCTGTTTCAAGAGTTTTGTACAAACGAGCCAGAGGCTGGCGCGAATTCTCCGGGTGTCCAGATGCGGATGACATCATGATAGGCGGGGAGGCTGCTGATAAATTTCAGGAATGCACCAGGCTACAGGAGGATTTGGAGACACCGGGGGGAACAGGCTGATACAAAAGAATTCAATATATTACACAATGGAAGGTTATTCGCTTAGGGAGAACCGATAGCACATTTAAATGCAAGTTTAATGACTTAGAGCAGGAGCAAGCTAATGAAGGAAAAGACTGGAGCTGGTGCTGAGGAGCAGTAGGGGTAGCAGCAGCCCGGCAAGTCAATAATAGTGCAGCTGAGATTTTGGAAAAGAGGGCTCATGCTGCAGCTGGGGAGCCCAGGGCTTCACATGGGATCGTTTATGTGGCAACCAGGATGCTCTTGGCATTGAGCTCAGAGTCTGAAACAGGATGGTCCCTTATTGAAGTCAGGGAGGCCACAAAGGGTTCTTCACCACCACTGGACCAGTTCTGTGCATCAAGACATGGAGCCTTGGGTGCAAGAGGAGATGCTACTGTAGCACACCTCTTTGCAGAGAGCTAAGGACACGTTTGGGTCCCCAGGGCACCTGGTTGTGACCACAGCTGAACAACACATCCCCTTTGCTCTAAGTCGGATCATCCTACATCTCCTCTGGCTGTAGGGGAAGATGCGCTCAGGGATCAACTACCAGCAGAGGGGAGAGGACAAGAAGGAGTTAGATGGGTCTGTCACTAAAAGCAGAAATTCCAGGGGATGGGAGCTTACAGGCTTCAAGAGGGAAAGCCATTCACAGTGGAAAAGTCACGAGCAGGCTTTCCAAACTCCTGACCATCACAGGCTCAGCTGCTGGATGAAGCAGCACTGCTGCAGATGCAGCCAGCCCCGGCCTCGCGTCCGTCCTGCTGGGTCACCACTTCCACAAAGCCTCCTGCAGCCACCCCACTCCTTGCAGATGAAACACAGCCATCTGGAAAAAGCTGCTCTCTACTGCCTGAAAATGAAGGTGTGATCCTGCGAGTCAGAGGATGGATGAGGTGAAAGCCCTCCTTCCCCACGGTGTGTAGGAACTGATACCTGCCATGGGTCCCAGTTGCCCACAGACGCCGTAAAGCTGACATTTCCCTTCCCCTTCCCCTGGAGGAGGGGTTCTGCTCTCCTGCCAGCTCCAGTCCCCATGTACCCAACCAGCCTTTCCCTCATGAAGTATTTTTGAGCGAGGCAAAAAACTTCTTACCACCCTCTGTACCAGCAACTGGGGAAGTCTGAAACTGGTGAAATATTTCTGGAGCCGAAATACGTTGTCTGGTAGAAAACTTTGTCACTGCTCCCTTGCAAGCCTGTCTATACCATGAAAGTATAAAAATTTGCTGGTTCTTCAGTACTGTTTTACAAACAGAACATTATACACGCTTATTTTTTAATAAGACACCCCCTGTATCACATGTTTCATAGGTAGTGTCCAGGAAGAAGTGAGCAACCTGCTCTAGTGAGAGGTGTCCCTGCCCGTGACAGGGGGGTTGGAACTTGATGATCTCTAAGGTCCCTTCCAACTCTAACTATTCTATGATTCTATGAAGTGCAGACTATCAGCATTTTCTCTCCTGAGGGTTGCTTTGTTCTGGGAAGGGAGTACCTGACCGGCCGTGGTGGGTCCCCAGGGTCACGCAGTGGAGCTGGGATCCATCCCTCTGCTGGGACCCACCTCAATCTGGACCAGCCACAGGGAGGAGATGCTGCACATTGACCCCAGCCAGCAGCCAGGGGTCTGCCCAGAGCAAGGGGCACCTACCTGCCCGCGATTTGGGTTTGTAGAAGGGGCAAACCTAGAAAGGAAACAAAGCAGTGCCCTCATGGCGTGTATCATTATGAAATTATTTCTCTGAATTAACGTCTTGGTTTAATTCAGTCGCAGCTTTCTGTGTATGGGTCTGGTGTGACTGTCTGATGTCTGTCTTCATTTTTAAAAGTCGGTGTCTGAACAGGTGACTGTAGCTCCAAAAAAGGTTTAAGGTCCTTTGCCTGCAGCCCCTGGCTGCATTCCTAAAGAGTCGTTTAAAGAGAGTCCACTAAATCAAAAGCCAGGTAAATCAACAGAGCACTCAACGTCGTAATGAGACCGGTTATAAGGTAAATTACAACATTATTCAAGCACACCAAATTCCTCCTCTGGCATTTGTCCTGCTAAGTGCAATGCACCTTAAAAGTGGTGAAATGATTGCTGGCAGCCTGTGAAAAGAAGCTCTGTCTGGGGGATGGGAGGCTGATGCTCTTTGCATCAGCTTTTAACCCTGAGAGGGTTTGGGGGGGTGTTTCTGACAGCATCTGGCCACCCCTCAGGTGTGTGCCAGTGCCTTGTTTGAAAAGTTCATGGATGGGCCCTCAGAACAGTGTGGTACCAGCCACAAACCCTGGCCATGCGCTCTCTCACTTTCCAGCAAATCTTGTTACAACTCTGAAAGCAGGGGATTAGAAAGACTTTAATTAGGGACTCGGTTAGGAGGCTTGAGACTTATAAATCTTTTGTTACAATGAGTGAAATTCTGAACAGATGTTGGTGCTTCTGAAGCTGCCAAGACCCAAAAGACAGGCGGGCAGACCCTAAGGAGATGGCCGTTATTATGTATGTCAGATAGAACAGGCTTACAAGGAAATAAGGGCAAGAAGCCCAAAACAGAACAAAGTTTCTCTGCAAAGCATGGGTGGCTTTTTGCGATCGGTATCTTAGATTACGAAGTTCTGTGCATTTATTGCAAGAAAATACTTGATATTGGTAAACATTGGAGAGAGAAGTGCCCCCTGCCCCTGCCCTGCTTTCAAAACACAGTGGAAGTGTGGTCAAAGCTGAAAAGATTCTCATTTTACAGGACCCAGCACAGAGAAAACACTTTGTCCCGAGTCTTGCCAGCAGGTCAGGGTGCAAGTCAGGAGGAGCAGCCCTGCCTGTCTGCTGTGCTGTGCTACTGACCTATATAGCCTCTGGAGAGGCCACAACGAAGGCTTTTTGGTCAAATTAGAGGTCCTCTGTAGCTCCTGTGTACAAAACTCCATCCCTCCCAGTCTGCTGAGGCCCAAAGAAAAGCAGAGAAAAGCAGAATGCATGACTTAATATAATACAAAACTGATCTACTGGGCATGCATCAGGCTCTGCAGTGATTAAAACACCCTGTGTAAACAATCCACGGGTTTTGGGGTGTTTTTTTTTAAAGGATAGCACCACAGTCACATGCAAGAGCTGAGGACGGAGGTTAAATTCATAGCTTTCCTTGCAGAGATGAACAGAAGGGGTAAAAAGGGATCACTAAGTGGCTCATTCAAGCCTGTGGCATTTGGCTCCTTCCTCCAGCAGAGGAGCGGGTTCTGTGGTTCGGGGGGAAGCACGTGGTGGATGGCCAAGCTGTGCTGGGATGGCCAACATGGGCTCCAGGTGGCTCCAGCCTTGGACAAGACAACCCAGCAACCACCGGGGATGCCGGGGGCTGGGAAGTCCTGCGGTGCTGTGTCCTGCTCCGTTCCCAACTGTGCTGCATCCCCCCTTCTTCCTAAACTCTCACCCCCGACTCTGGCTGCTGCATGCAAGGGACAGCCGTGCCATGCTGTCCCTCCCCCAAGTGCTGCCTCGACACATGGACACACGGATGGGGCTTCTCAGCCTGGCCCAGGCCACGCAAGCTGCTGCTCACTCCATCTCAGCCAAGGCAGAAAGATAGAGCAGGGCAGCCCAACTCTCGTTGGCAATTAACCTAATTACTGGCTAAAAGCGGCGAGCGCTTTGTTTTCCAGCAGAGCTGTCTCTGCCGCAGCACGAGGGAAAGAGAACCACAGAGCTGTCAGAGTTGGGACTTCTAGAGACCATCCAGCCCAACTCCCCTGCTAAAGCAGGGTTGCCCAGAGCACAGCACTCAGGGCTGCATCCAAGCGGGGCTTGAAGATCTCCAGAGATGGGGACTCCACACCTTCCCTGGGCAGCCTCTGCCAGGGCTCTGACACCCTCACCACAAAGAAGGTTTGTCTCATCCTTGAATGGAACTTCCCATGTTCCAGCTTGTGCCCGTTGCCCCTCGTCCTGTCACTGGGAACCACTGAAGAGTCCAGCCCCATCCTCCTTCAACCCGCCCTTTAGATACCTGGAAGCATTGAGAATGTCTCTCCTCAGCCTTCTCCAGGCTCAAGAGTCCCAGCTCTCTCAGCCTTTCCTCATCAGGGAGATGCTCCAATCCCTCCATCAGCTTTGTTGCCCTACGCTGGACTCTCTCCAGTGGTTCCCCGTCTCTCTTGAAGGGGAAAGCCCACAA
>VXBW01003911.1:215595-288402 GCA_013400375.1 Thinocorus orbignyianus | reverse complement strand
GTGAGACTCCTGAGGGCTGGCCTAAACAGTCAAGACTGAAGCTAAGATGGCATTCAGCAATTTCCCCTTCTCTGCATCCTTTTTCTTCACGGCACCCATCACATTCAACAGTGGACCCACATTTTGTCTCATTTTCCTTTTGCTTCTGATGTACTTGAAAAAACCTTTTTTGTTGACTTTGACATCCTTTGCTAATTTTAATTTCAAGGAGGCCTTGGCTTTCCTTGTTTCATCCCTGCATACTCTGACAGTATTTTTGTAATCTTCCCAGGTGACCAGTCCCTTCTTCCACTCAGTGTAGACTTCCTTCTTCCACTGGAGCTTTTTCAGAAGCTTCCTTCTCAGCTATGCAGGTGTCCTGCTTCCCTTGCCTGATTTTTTTTTTTTTTTTCTTAGGGATGCACTAATCCTGAGCTTGGAGAAAGAGATATTTTAATACTGTCTAGCTCTCTTGAGCTCCCCTACTTTCCAGAGCTTTAACCCATGGGATTTCTCCAAGTATTTTCTTGAAGAGGCTGAAATTAACTCTCTTGAAATCCAGGGTTTCAGTCCTATTGTTGTTTTGTGTATATTATCCACAATCCTGATCTCTATCTTTTCATGCTCACTGCAGCCAAGGTTGCCCCTAACCTCCATGTCCTTCACTAGTCCTTCTTTGTTTGGCAGTACAAGGTCTAATAGCACACTTCTCCTTGTTGGCTTCTCTACCACCTGAGTCAAGAAGTTATAATCAATACACTAGAGGAACCTCCTGGACTGTACATGTCTGGTTGTGAACCTTCCCAGCAGACATCAGGATGATTGAAGTCTCCCATGAGAACCAACGCCTATGACTGCGAGGCTACTTTGAGTTGACTGTTAAAGGCCTCATCAACTTCCCCATCCTGATCAGGTGGCCTGCAATCAACTCCCACAACTGTGTCCCTCATATTGCCCTGCCTTTTAATCCTCTCCCACAAGCTCTCAATTCTTTCCTTATCTGCCCCCAAGGAGGGCTTTAGGGACATCTCCTCACCCTCAACCCATTCCTTAACATAGACAGCAACACTTCCTCCCCTCCTTCCTTGCTTGTCCTTTCTGAACAGCTTGTAACCCTGATGGGAACCAATGGTCCCATATCTGCTGGAAAATGCATAGGGAACAGAGGATGAAGAGAAGTTTCGAACACAGTATTTTCCACCACATTCTGTCATTCTAACTTCCTAGGAAATCTGGCTCACACATACATAATTGATGCCCATCTTTGCAGGTGATAAAATATCTTCTAACCTCTCCAAGGTTGTATGCATAATTGAAACTGAAGACTCATAATTGAACTGAAGCCAGTTTTATGACAATCTTATCAGAAACAAGAAGAAAAGGCAGCTATGAAGTATAAAGAGAAAACAAAAAAGAACAAAACCTTGGATCTCAAGTTCTTAAAGCATATATTTTCCCTTTGTGTAAGAAAATGTAAATATTTCGGGCCTTATTAGTATTCTTACTCAGAATTTATCTGGGTTTCCTGGATGGAATCCTTTCCCCTGTCCCAAATATATTTGAATTCTTGATAATATCTTAAAAAATCTCAGTATGAATTTATGAAGAATATAGCAGATCTTTTACAACTGCAGTTCAGTCCACAGATCCTGACATCACAAATCTCTTACTTCTTCCATTTGTTTTCCTGTCCTTTTTTCCACTACTTTCCAGCCATGATTTATAAAGATATTATTGTTTCTTCATTTAAATTCCTAATACCTCCTCAAGTCACTAATTTCTCTTAAAATATCTACAATTTTTCAATCCTTAAAAAATGTTAAAAGTAATAAAACTGAAATTACTTCTTTTTAATATATATTAGCTTTTTATCTGTTTTATGGCTTATCATTTTCAGTATGTTTGGATGAAACTCATCCTCTTTCATTATTTTCACAGCAGGACATTCTGCATGAGTTGGTTTGATTTTTGGCTGATTGTCTTTAATCTGTCTCCAGTTGCCCCTCATATCTTCCTCCCTGTGATATACTCTATGTTGATAATCCTTAATAATCAACATATCTCTTTTGCATTCCATAATATCCCTGAGGCTTTGATCTTCTGTATCATTCAACAGTGTAAGAGAGCACACGGAGAAGTAATTACTCACTTCTGTCAAAAACAGCCATTTTTTAAATATCTGATGCTGTAGAAAACAGATGTTAGCAAAGTCCTTGAAATTAGTAGCGTGCTACTTAATAGGCAATGACAAAGCTTGGTCAAGATGGACAAAGATTTCTCAGTCTCTGATCTGAAATGTGATAAAACTGCGTTACGTGTTTGTTTCTACATCACTAATGCTCCAGGACATGAGTTAGTCAAATACATATGGCCCAACTGCAAATTTTATTACTGCTTGGAATAGTAATTATGATACCCTAAAACCACTCTCTTGAACATCTGCCATATAAGTTTGTCACTCATAGACTGCAATTCATTTTTCTTGTGAGTTACAGATAAACTGATTTCAGCTGACGTGGCATGAAGACAAAAATATGCATCCTTCCATAAATAAAAATAAGTTTTAAGAAAAAATCTTGTAAATACTCTGGTTCATTGTTTCTTGAATCAAAGCACCTTGATCAGTGCTTTATATTCTACTCTTCACCTTTTGGTAGATACTTCTTTCTCTGGAGCTTATGTCTACTCTCTGAAGCCTCTCAGTTTGCATTGAACATAGTGGACTCGCCTGCATCACCAGTTGCTGGCTCTCACTTCCTACGGCGGAGGTTTCTCCTCGTGTCAGATGTCTGAACCATGCTAGAGAATACGTGCCATGTTAGAGACTCTGGGAGCATGTGTTCTTTCGGAGTTGGCAGGCGTAAATAAAATGAGAGGGATTTAGAATCCTAGGTGATGATATATCATAGAATGGACGCCTAAACCAGGAAAAAAAAAGAAATATCAAATCAAAGCTTACGTAAGAGAATCTCTTCTTGAAATTAACTAAGCTTTCTAAGTCAGAACTATAAATAGACAGTGTCATGAGGCTAAAATTTGAATTGCACTACAACAAGCAGGAACACATCAAAATTGGAAGTATGTAGTTGAAGGATCATAATTTCCCAAGGAGAGTTTCATCTAGATTTTTAATAGATTCTAATTTAGATTATTTTTTTTAGGGTGTTATTTCTGTAAGTTTATAGTCTATGTATTTTCACATTCAAAACTCTAAATAACATTTCAAAGGTTAAATTTGTCTTTAGACAACTGTTGTAAGACTAAATTTTAATACATTATGAAAATAAAAGTCTTAAAAAAATCTGTGATAAGAATAGCACTCCAGACTTAAAAATTTTCCAGGTTTACTGTTCTAAGGGAGATTGCATAAGAAAACAAATTTGGTGTTTTTTTTTTTCTTTTTTTTTTTTTTTTGTTTTTTTTTTTTTGGTTGGTTGGTTGGTTGTTTGGTTGGGTTTTTTTTTGTTTTTTTTTTTTGTTTTTTTTTACATTACATTCACTATTTGTTAATGCTTTCTTCTAGCAGTGAATATTAAAAACAAAACAAAAAAAAAATACTTTGAGAACCTTAGTTCTAATTCCTTAAAACTCCTGTAAACATATTTAAAGAAACATAAGGTCTGTATTTATTTTTCCTCAATAGAAAACCACACCATTTTTTCTGGTTGTAAGATCTGGACATGAAAAAGTGAGATGTCTTCAAGAAAGCCAAACTGCTTCCCAACTGGAATCATGCTAGGCTGAAATGGGTTCATTCCCATAAGCTGATCACCTTTGGAATGATAAAGATGATCATTCTCCCTTTCTTCTTATGAACGGACATTACATGTATTTTTCAAGATAAGCCACATTGTTGCAGTTGAGAACACAACAGTATGCAAAGGAAATTGCATATAGACTAAAAGTGCACATTTAAATTACAGATTCCAGAAAACAAGTCATGAAATAACTTGCATAAATTCCATAAATTACCTTTATCTAGTAACGATATTCTCTAGCATAAGACAATAAGCTTAGGTTAGTATAGTTTGTGGATGCAGGCGAAGAAAAACAGTCCTTTTAAACGTCTTCAGCCATGTATAAATTTCTATGTTATGCAGTTAAGATACAGCGTGTTATTTGTACTCTATTTTAAAATTTTTGCCATATTTTCAAATAAAAATAAAATAAAAAAATAAAACAAAGAAAAATATGGTCCAAGATCAAAAAGGAGTATTTTTTTAAAGGTAACTAATCTTTGAATATCTCCCCAAATAAAAATAGCTAAATAATAAATAAACTACTAAATAAATATATAAATCTTTCTCATGTGCATAAAAATAGCTTTTTCTGGTTTACATTTAAATTCGCCCAACTTAATGTCACAATTTAATTTTTACAAGTCACATACCTAGTTTAGAAGCACCAAATAAATAACCATAATAATAAACAGTTACTAGTGTCCTGAAAAAAAACAGATTTTCCATTTAATAGATCAAATCCTTATAAGTGGGGTAAAAAGACTATTGAATAAATTAGTCCATTTAAACATTAAGTAGAGCTTTTAGAGCATTTTTAGTCAAAAAAATGTAATCATGTATGTATGATTTGGTTGATTTTTGTTCACTTTGCAGTGTTGTAACAATTACTTCATCTGCCAAATACGTCAACACTGAACTTTGGAGATCTTTTTTTTTAAGTCCTCCACAAACAATAGCAGAAGGAAGGTGACAGTTTCCTAGCATCTCCAGGTGGTGATAGGGAGAGTTCATGTGAAAAGCTGCTTGTTTATTTGTGTGGGTGGTTTAGGGAATCAAGGAAGAATGAAAAATGGGAAGTCTCTGTGTGTTCATTTTACATTGAATTTTAAAAATAATAACATCTACTGATATTAATAAGGAGACAGCTTGAACTTCATCAAAGCAGAACAATAACTGTATGGGAGTGCATGTATGGATATGTGTATAAGCATATGCATATTTAAAAATGCATATAAACAAACATACTTGCAGTCACACACAAACACAGAGATTCCTAGATTAAGTAAACTTGTTCTTCTTTTGCCTGATCTTGCTTGACAGGTATCAATCAATTTAAAAGAACTGACTTTAGTCATAGCTAAAAGTAAAAATGCTACTGATGTGGTAGATAGACTTGCACTGATAATTCCTAACAGTGATCTGTAAGGGAGCACTGAGAACTTGGTATCACCCTTAATCACATCTATATCAAGACAGGTAGATAGACACTATCTGCTTCATTTCTTTATGTATTACACACCTGGTTTTGGAATAGTGTGTTCCTTTTCAAATAAAATTCATAATGTTAGCAAAAGGATTGTGAAGCTTTTCACATGCAATATAGGATTTTCATCCTTTGTTCATGTTTTTTTTCCCCCTGATATATTACTATTTATTATTTCATTATTACATTTATTTTCATATGAACAAATAACATGCTCAGGATTTCTCAGCATACTCAGTGTCTAAAATTCTGGCAAAGTTATTTTTTCTCACTGTTTTTGCTTTTAAGAAAAATCAAACCTTTTTGGATCAGGTTTAATTCCACCTGCCTTTTAAATGCTGTCTAAAATGTTCCTTTTTTCACTTTCTCTTCTAGTCAGGAAACTTCATTTCACTTATATTGTGAACTTCAGCCTAAAAGCACTAACTTCCCTAATACTAGTTTACAGTCATTTGCAAGAGACAGGCAACTCCAAAAGGTAATTGAGAACAAGAGCTTAGTTTTAGATTTTTTTATATTACTGCTCAAACAGCCTCTTTCCAAATACTATGGAGACAGTTCTATGAACCAGCTTCTATAGCATAAAATCAGCTTTTGTGAATCCATCTTTTATCTCTGCTTCACTTGTTTCACCTATGGTTTCGTCTTCTCTCAGTTCCTTTTTTCCTGTGAGTTCTCTTCTACAGTAGGTCAGGTTAAATTCCTCCTGTCCTTTAAAAGCCATCTGAAACTTTTAGTATCCTCCTCTGCTACTCATAAAACTTTAAATCAAGGAAACCCAAAAAAGTACTTCAAACAGCCCTCTTCTTTCTGTCTCTACTTGCAGAGATGTGGGAGAGCTGAAGTTGCTTCCTACTTCTCTGATATCCGACGACCAGAAGAGGGAACGTAGTGAATGTCTTCTCTTTTTTTTTTTTTTTTTTTTTTTTTTTCCTTTCCTAAATAAAAAATAAAAAATCAAATTTGTTCTTTTGGAGCACAGAAGGTCAGTGTCTGTCAGCCTGATTATTACTGATGTGGTGAGAGATACTGGATGTCTACCTTGCTTAGACATAACTATTTTCTTAGCAGGTAGCTTGATTTGAACTTCTCTCCTTTGATTCTGGGTCTCCTAGATCATTAACATTTGCTAATTGTCCTCTAGGTTTCTCTACAGAGTCCTTGACTCTGTTCATTGTTTCCCACATGTTTTCACTTGCTTGATTTCAAAATGTGTCATTGAAAAATGCTCCATGTTTGAGTAGGGGGAGAAAAGGAGAAAGCTCCAGGGAGAACTTACAGTAGTCTTCCAGTACTTAAAGAGGGCCTACAGGAAATACAAGGACAAATTTTTAGCAGGGTGTGTTGTGATGGGACAATGAGTAATGACTTTAAACTGAAAGAGATTTTGATAAAATATAAGTAAAAATTTGTTTACAATGGGAATGGTGAAACACAGGATCAGGCTGCTGAGAGGGGCGGTAGTTGTGCCATCCCTAGAAACATTCAAGGTCTGCTTGCATGGAGCTCTGAGCAACCTAAGGTAGTTGAAGATGTCCTGCTCATTGCAGAGGAGGTTGGAATAGATGACCTTTGAATGTCCCTTCCAATCCAAACTACTGTATGATTATATGATTCTACATATAGATAATCACAATAGAAACATTTTGTCCTAAAAAGTTTTACTTCTTTCAAAATTTCAAAACTAGATCATAGAATCATAGAATGGTTAGACTTGGAAGGGACCTTAAAGATCATCAAGTTCCAACCCCAATGCCATGGGCAGGGACACCTCTCCCTAGAGCAGGTTGCTCAANCCCATCCAGCCTGGACTTAAACACTTCCAGGGATGGAGCAGCCACAACTTCTCTGGGCAACTTGTTCCAGTGCCTCACCACCCTCACAGGAAAGAATTTCTTCATGCTATCTAATCTAAATCTCCCCTCTTCCAATTTAAAACCAACACCCCTCGTCCTATCACTACACTTTCTGACAAGAGTCCCTTTCCAGCTCCCCTGTAGGCTCCCTTCAGATACTGGAAGGCTGCTATCAGGTCTCCCCCGAGTCTTCTCTTCAGGCTGAATGGCCCCGGCTCTCTCAGCCTGTCCTCATAGGAGAGGTGTTCCATCCCTCTAATCATCTTTGTGGCCATCTGCTGGACCTGTTCAAACAGTTCTATGTCTTTTCTATGTTGAAGACTCCCAAGCTGGACACAGTACTCCAGGAGGGTTCTCACGAGTGCAGAGTAGAATAAAGTACAGAACTTACGAGTGTGTGTTCACTTCTATAAAAGCCTTTCAGAATTTCTAGAGCAAGGGGTTCCGGTTTATTTGAACGTTGTTTGTGCTATTTACTAAGAAATTTCTAAGTTAGCCACAGCAGTTACGTGAGGGCTGGGTGTACAAATCTGATTATTTCACTTCCCGTAAAGCTGGCTTAATTAACACACATTTCAAAAGCATTGACATCAGCTGATGTGGTTTTTTCGCTGTTTCTCCATCTGAACATCTAGACCTTAGGGGAGGGTAAATCTTGCAAACTGCCTTGACCTCAGTTGCTGCTTCTGTAATCCCTCAAAACCCTAGAAGGATTACACAATTTTCAGACCCCTGCTTAATAGTCAGGTTTAGAGCTAATGACAGTATTTTACATTTAAACCTCTATCTGATAGCTTGTGACTCATTATCTTTAAAGTTGTGTACAACCAGTGCAAACTTTGAACAGTAGCCAAACATCTATTGCATGATAAGGCACAAAGTCGTCTATATGAAACTGTCATACGTGACGCAAGATTTTGGAAACACCCATGCTTTTCTCATGCCCGGGGAAGGTCAAACAACATATGTATGCCAGGGCATCTCAAATGCCACTGATCATTTATGTTCATGCTCATTCTTAGACATTATAGGTAATGTAAATGCCTGAGTGTGTCTGCTTCAGTAGTTGATCTCACCACTTATTTTCTGTTGAATTAAAGTCTGTTCTTATCACTGATTTCTCTCTATATATGTAGATCCAAAAGTTTCTTTGTGAAAAATAAAACAAACCCCACACTTCGCCTTCTTACAGTCTTGGCACTCTAATCAAGATACAACAAATAGTTGTTGCTAATTCAATTACAGTGTAAGGGCATGTGGAAGGAGGAAAGGCTGGAGGAGCTGGCCACACTCTCAAGAGAATTTAACAAATAATACTAACACAAACTGCCCGGGGTAATAGTAAGGAGACTCACTAGTGTTATAGAAAAAATCCTTTTGATTTCTAACCCTTTTCTTTAGTGTGACACTCATCCAGTGTCCCTCTGGATCCAGAGGGCAACAGCTCCTGAGGTCAAGGAAAATAAGTTTTTGTCGGGTTACAGTTGAGTCACACCAGCACACTAAAGTCATTGCTAGAAGTGTGGTGCCTGTTGTCCCCTTGGGCCATGAGGTCACTTGGGGCTCCCTGTCTGGGTTCAAGGAAAGAAAGATTATTTATCACCACAATATGATATAAAAAAGAGACTGAAATGTCAAAAGCAACATATTAAGTAATACTCAAAACTACTACTTCTTAGACTGGCAGTCCATTATAATCATCGTGAAATTAGATATATAGAAGAGATATAATCCAAAAAAGCAATGTAACAGAAATAAATTATGATTTAGGATAATTGTCTCTCCAGAGTAAGAAATGAGCTATCTGTAATACGAAGTGCTAGAAATTAATACCCAGTTTATAAAAACTAAAACATGTTATTTAAATTTAAGAAACTATTTCAGGTGAGAATCCTACAACACCGCAGGCAGAATATTTTTATTTAGCTAAGCAAGTTAGTTCAGTCAGGTACTTCATCCAAGGTGCACAATGCTTCTAATAACACTAATGATTTTTACTGTATTTTCACTTCTTTTCTTTAGCTTTAGTTTCCCTCAGATAATTTCTCCCCTTGTATTCAAATTAGTCTGTGTATTGTGTGTTGAAATCCTCAAGGATCATATAAGAAAGATCGATTAGCACTTCTAATGCAATCTTTCTACAAAAGACATTTTTCTGGTTTCAAAAAAGTTGTAAAGAATATCACTTACAACATGAACCTTACCACCTGAAGAAGCTGAAGTTATATTAAGATTTCTCATGCTATTTACAGGAAGTGTTACAAACTTCATGCAGTATACACACTTAAATTTTATTGACATCATGTTATTTGGGGTTCTGAGATGTCATTTTAAGAATTTTTTTTCCTTATGATCCACTTAATTACCAAAAATTTAATTCAGTTCTTATTTATATATAAAATCTAAGGTGTACTGAGTGATACTTGGTAATCAACAGCAAATTTGACTCAAACTCTCTTCTACATTTGATGTCACAACCTAAAAAGTCATTTCTTTCTTTGCTTAAACAGGCCTTTTCCACAGGTTGTACTGGGTTTCTTTACTCCAGAGTTCTGGTCAAGACAGGGAAAATGAAGTTTTGTGTCGGGGTTATGGCCTTAACAACATTTAAAACAGCTTGTTTTGCTACTGCAGAGAGAGAGAAAGCCTTTAACACATTTTGGCCCCCCAGGGGACTGTCACATTATGATCTGACGTGCTGTCTCCCTGCCAACTGAAGAACCAGATCTTGAAGTCATGATAGGTTCTTCTAACTGGTACTCACAGAAAGTGTCCTTTGACATGGGAAGACATTTTGGTATTTTTTTTATGACTGTATAATCATTCCCACTGTGCTGTCTGTGCAATAAAAGTATCTTCAAAAGATGTGTTGCATTATAATTTTCTCACAGAAACATCAATCAGTTACTAACAAATCAGCACAGAAAAATAATCAAGCACAGTGAAATAAATCCACAAGAAAAGCTTCCTGGTTTAATTGGTCATCTTATTATAAAATTCTCTGTGATCTATTTCAAGCCTGTGAACTCCCACTGATAGATGTGCAACCCTTATGGATATTCACTGGTGGATTATTCTAAAAAAGAATAAATATGATCAATAAAGTGTATATCTGTTAATTATAAATTTTATTTTGAACAGTAATTTTTAAAAATACCTGAGCAAGAGACCAATAGTAAGACAAACTAATATATTTTATGTGTACTATTTAGGCATCCCAATAACAAATATATTTAACATGGTATTGATATGGTGGTAATTTCTTAGTTCAGTCAGTAAATCCTAGTACATTCTACGGATACTTGATCCAGTAGTGTAGGAATTATTTTATTTTATTTTTCCTCCAAAAATTCTATACCAGCATTCATGTGTCACTGAGTACATTGGAGTTCTTACTGCATATTAAAGATACATTTTGGCCAAGTGTATGCATCAATAATTTAGTTCTGCTCTCATTTTATTGTCCCTTTTAAATCTCCACTTTTATGCTTTAAAGAAATTTGAGATAACTATGGGAATAACAGATAAACTTTAGTTCTTTAGAATATGTAATAGCAATAAACTATTTTTTTACAATTAAAGGAAATGTATGATGCTGCTGTTGATTTTGGTAGAAAACAGCTTAAGATATTAGATTCTCACTAATTAATGAGGGCTTCCAAGGACTAGGTTAGAAAAGCCTAGGGAGTGTCTTTTCTGCTTCTCTTGGGATTGTTTCTGAGTTTGATAATATTTACAGCAGACTTGAACATTTGGCCTACCAGATGTTCGTTCTTGATTGAGTCACAAAAGACTATTCACAAGTAGTACCTGCTGGTGTCCTTGTATGCATTGTCTGGTCACATGATTAGGTTTAATCAACATAAATAAATGATTCAGAGGGAATTAGTAAATCCAGAGAATCTTCTGGGAATTATTTCTGGGGATTTTATGTATGCATTATATTGGAACGCACTGGGGCTTTAAATACTTTTGTTATATAAATTAAATGTTATTGGCAATATTTTTGACAATGAAATACAGTTTTCCACCTCCAAAAAAGGAGATGAAAATCAGGTCCCTGTTATGTAAGCATTCTTCAGAGAATCTTGAAGGAAGTTGGTAGCAGAAAACTATAGCAAACTCTCTTGGATTCACTGATTCCCCCTCCCAGTCATTATTTCTTTCATTAAAATTTCAGTCCAGTACCATCTGCATCCATTTAGATATATATAATGTTTTGTTGGTGGTGCTGGATTTGAAAAACAAGCAAAAGGAAAACAAAACAGAGCAAAACTATTAATTGTATGAGAAATATGAAAAGTCATTAAACTTTACTAAGTGATTATTTCTGTGTAACTTTTATTCATATAATTTCACAATGGATATATTTTCTGATTATTCTTCCAGTTCCTACAGAATTAGATATAAGAATAATGATAAATACCATGTAGTCAATATATACTTATAGAGGCAACAGAAAAACAAAATAATTCAAAAGATAGTAACATTTTGTTATGGTTCACTGTGGAAATTATGAAAAGTAGGAAAAAAGAAAAAATCAGACTGAAAAAACAGTGCCACTATGATGCAGTTTTTAAAAAGTGTTGATTTTATAGGATTTCCAGTTGTTTCATGGGAAAAAAAAAAAAAGCATTTTAAGCAGGTTTAGCAAATTTGTCATTTGCTTCTTTCTCAATAAACAGTAAAGACAGCACTTTTTTGGACATGCGTGTTAGGACTTATTTAACTCTAGGCATTTAAAACATAGAAAACTAAATCTGAATTAGTAACTCAATAACTCTTTATATTATTCATAGAAAAAGAGATGTGATTTGGTCATAATTCAGCTGACCTATTTTAGACACTTCCATTTTTAAAATGACATGAATTTTATTGTAGAAGATGGTTGTTCAGCTGCTCCTGCATATCTAGAGACCTCAGAAATCCTGACTCATCTGTGCACAGACAGCTAGCTGAATCAGGTGTCTACATCTGAGCAGGAGAAAGTCTCCAAGTAATATGATTTTGATTGTTTCCAAACTCAAGTAAAAAATAATGACATGCCTAAATCTTAATTTATCCTAATCCTCTAACTGTCTTCAAAAGTCAGAACGTTATGATATCATAGGAATAACTGAAACGTGGTGGGATAATTCAAACGACTGGAGGATCATGATGGATGGCTATAGGCTGTTTTGTAAAGGCAGGTAGGGAAGAAGAGAAACAGTTGTAATGCTCTTGTGTTAAGGAGAACCTTGAATGTATAGCAGTCAGCTACGATGATTGTGGAAACCTATTTAATGCCTCTGGGTGAAGATCAGAGGGATTGTCTCCAAGACAAAAAGCCCAATGAAAAAATATTGGGTCACCAAAGTAACTTTGGGTCACCAAAACCTGGTTCACACGATGACTTCAACTAACCAGACACTTGTTGGAGGAACAATACAGCAGCTCACATGTCATATATCAAGTTCCTGGGATGCACAGACAACTGCTTCATCATATAAATGTTAGATGGGCCAACCAGGAATGAGGTGCTGAAGGACTTGCTACTCAGGAACCAAGAAAACCTGCTTTGTAATATCTTGATTAGCAATAGCCTTGCCTTGAATGATCATAATATTGTGGAGTTTGAGAACCTGAGGAGCACGCTGAAGCTTAGTACTAAGACAAAGCTTTTAGGTTTTCGAAGAGCAAAATCTAGCTTGCTCAGAGCTCAGTTGGATCATATACCATGGAAAGCTTCCACTGAGGATAAAAGAGTTAACATGTGCTGAGAATTTTCCAAGGATGCTTTCCTGGAAGCACAAAACCAGTCCATCCCTTTTAAAGGTAAGAAAGGTAGATGGAGCAAGAAACACAAGTTTCTGAGTCAAAATTAAAAGAGAAGCACACCAGAGGTGGAAATTTGGATGAATACTCATTGAGAACTAGAAGAGTATTGTGAGACTAAACGGAGATGCAGTTAAAAAAGCAAAAGCTCAACTCAAGCTGAAATTGGACAGAGATATCAAAACCTAAACTACAAGAAAGGGTTCTTCAGAGCAAGCAGAAAGAGAAGGAAATTACTGGATCACTGTTAAACAGAAGAGGTGAATTAGGTAGGTTGAAAAGGTAGAAGTTCTTGATACTTTCTTCACTTCTGTCTTTACCAACACTGTTGGACCCCAAGCCTTGGGAACAAAAATCCAGGCTCATGCAAACGCAAGCTCATCAGTGAATGAGGCGTTGATATGCAAACTATTACAAGAGCTTGATCCCTACAAATTGATTGTCCCAGATATTATGTACCCAGGGATTTTAAGAGAAGTAGCTGACATCATTGTAAGGCCACTCTCCTTAATCTTCAAGAAATTGTGCAGACTGGGAAACATCCCAAAACACTGGAAGAAGGCTAATGTCACCCTCATCTGCAAGAGGATCTTAAAGGGGGATCCAAGAACCTATAGGCCCATCAGTCTTACTTGAGTCCTTTGTAAAGCTATGGAACAAATCCTCCTGGGGGCTATCACAAGTTAGATGAAGTCTGTGATTGGGAAAAGCCAACACAGATTCACCAAGAGCAAATCATGCTTGTCAAACCTAATCACCTTGTATGACAAAGTGACCTGCTTAGTTGATGTAGGGTAAGCAGTGGACATTGTCTAAATAGATTTCTCCAAGGCTTTCAATACGATTCTCCACCACCTCCTACTAGAGAAACTGATTTGTTATGATCTAGATAAGTGGCCTGTTGTGGTGGATGGGGAGTTGACTGATGGGCCACACCCAGAGAATGTTGGTAAAAAGCTCCTTTTCAAACTAGCAACCTGTCACAAGTAGGGTCTCCCAGGGACTGATATTAGGCCCAAAACTGTTTAACGGTTAGGCACACGAGGGAAGTTTTTCACAATGAGAACAGTCAGCCTTTGGAATAATCTTATTGGGGAAGCAATAGATTCCCCATCATTGAAGATGTTTAAGATTCAGCTGGACAGGGAGCTGGGCCACCTGGCCTGGATCGTGCTTTTTGCCAAGAAGGTTTGCACCAGGTGATCCTTGAGGTCTGTTACAGCAGGGTATTCTATAATTCTATAATTTTATGAAAGTAGATTCAAATGGACACATAATAGTCCTCTCTAAATTATTTTATTATTAGTGAAGAAATTTATTTTTTTCTCTCAGAAACGACAGAGTTTGTATCAAAAGTCAAAAGGGACAGAGGAAAAGTAAAGAAGACATAGTTAAGGCTTACCTACGCTTCTGTGATGTTCCTACAGACTGCTTTACCAGTGGCATACATTCAGACCGTATTTAGAAATGTTTTCAAGCACCAGTTACAATGCACTCCATGCCATCCTCAAGCCTTGACATAGATAAGCTATCTTCCTTTTGAAAAATTCTGTAGATATGTAGGTCTTTTGACAAACCAATTATGCTCACCTATCCTACCCTTTCTCAGTTTTTTTCAGATTCTAATTCTGATTATTACCAGTTTTTTTCAGTTGACACCATCATTCCCCATCTATTTTTAATTGGCAATATTTTTTTTCAGCTATAAAGTAATATTCTGAAAGGAAAATGAATAGAGTGATTTTCATTTTCAAGTTATTAGCAAAAAATTTGGATGTATCATGAAAGCTGTGCCAAATTCCTCACTTTGTGTGGCTTATGTGCACAACTCAGAGTAAAAATACACAGGCTTTGAAAGCAGTAAAGAACACACTCTGTGGGCAGTCATAGAAGTCAGAGCAAGTCAGAAATAAAAAAACCCATACAACTAACAAGCTCATTTTAATCATCCTCATTTATTCCACACAAAGAGACTTAACACTAAAAAGAGAGTGCATGGGACAAATTATTTACTTAGAAAGATTCCTGACTATTGTGGATAAGGATGGCAATTCATTACTTCTTTGGGCACCTACTGACTATTTTTCTTAATTGTATTTCTTTAGTAGGTTCTCCAAAGATTCTCTCCAGTCCCTCTCTAAAGAAGAAAACAACAAAAAGTCATTCTCTAAATGCTGCTGTTATTTGTATAAGGATTTCTTCTCTTAGCAGGAAATTCACAGCCTTTCCTTTTTTTCATCTTTTTATTCCAGAAAAAAATACCTGACAAAAGATAGTTAAGCACAAGCAGATAATGCAGTCAGAAAGCAATCTTTCAAAAACAGAAGGGGCTGGAAACATTTTTTTCCTGGATGACTAGATATTTTTGGCAGTTCTCTGTGACTCTTTCACCCTAATTTAGATGCAGTCCTACCTTACCACTGAAAGGTTTAGAGAGGAAGTAAAATATACTTGCCAAAAAACATACGATAAGCTAGAAAATAGCAGTCGACTTGGTGGGCACAATTTTCAAGACCTTGGAAGAAAGGAAATAAATTCACCAGAAGGGACATTTACACATTACCAAAACCTTTCCTGTGCTCTAGATATTGCCAGAGAACTGAGATGAGTTTTGCATTCACAAATGAAACATGACACAATCCTGTTTTGCATGGGCTTGCTTTGTGTAATGAAAGTTTTACACAGCTTGGCTTCATGAAGTAAAATGTTGATTGAAAATATTTGTGACAGTTGTGGGTAGTTAACGAAGCTGCTATTAAAGTACTTCAATGAAATGCTACTACTTTAAATGCTAGGTACTAAATTGTTTGTATACGATATCATTTGCAGACACTATACTGTATATATGAGCTCATATTCCTTCAAATGAGTCAGTTTTCCTGACTGACACCCCAGATAATCAGTGGAAACGATTTAGTTACTGGATGAAAAAATAAAGCCAAATGTGAATTTATATTCCTGTATTTCATGACAGTCAAAAATCTGTTTTATCTGTCAGAATTTGCAGAGTATAAAAAAGTCATTTAAAATGTGTTAACCCTTGTGAGGATTAGTAATTAAGAAGAGATACTATGCTGAATGAAGAAAAATATTGCAGCAATATTTTTTGTGGAGGTCATAAGTGTGCCAATGAGTGTAAAACTGCAAATTATGAGAGACACTAGACCTTATACCACGCCTATGTGAGGGGTTTTTCTTTGTTTTATTTGTTACAGTTTATTGCTTTCTCAGGGTATTTGAGCCTGTGCTTACAATGGGGTGAATCTAATAAAAATAAAAAATGGATGTTTCAATACAACATATTCACATTTATAGAATTATTTTCACAGTTTTCTCTATGGATTTCTCCTGCACTCAGTGATAACCTTCGTAGATTTCTTTGCCTTTGGACATAATAGAGCTTTAATCTACTCCAGGTAAACATACTATGTTTATTAAATTATCATCGTATATTTCCTAAGCTGTTCTACACTACGTATGCATTAAGGTATCCATAATTCAATCACACACATTGCGTAGGAGCAGAAAAGTTAAATAAGAATCTGATCTATTACGTGAACCCTGTATCTCCAACAGAAAGGAAAAGTATAAGATAGAATATCTGTTTCTATCACTCTGTCTTTCTTCATTTCCTTTTATCATTTTTTTGCTGAAATAACTGCAGGAGTTTCTAAGGGAAAGTAAAGAACAAGGACTTCAGCTGTGTACTGGACAAGGTTAAAAATCTGCCCGGGGTGCAGTTAAAAGCAGTTTAACATCCTTGTAGGTTAAATGTGCATAACTAATCCGACAGTGTTACAGGCTGTGCCATAAACTATGCATACTAGATGTAGGCTGGAAGATAATGGTTTGGAATCTGTGCCTACCTGTCATGGAGAATATACCCATTCCAGGAAACTGCTTGTAAGACACACACATACACAATTGTAAACTGTGTTAGCCACAAAATTTGAATCAAGAAACCGGGAGTCCAAAAAGATTTTTTTCTTGTTCTTCTCAGTATCCAAACTTTTCAGAAAATAAATAAAAAATATTAAATGCAATTAAAGGTTACTTATTCTGAAATCAGAAGGTATTTTGTATTACATGCATCTGCAAATTGAAAATTGAAGTCCTGATTTATATTCATTTTACAGATCTGATAACTCAAAGTGGAGATTCAAACACACTTGGACTTTGAGGTATGGAGTCAAAGAGTCATATCAAAGCTCCTTTTCAAGTTAATGGAAGACATTTCCAGCTAGTGATTCATTCAGTTTTAAAGTAGATAAATGACATGAATTGCCCTGAGAATACAGCTGCACTGATTATAGACAATTACTAGAATGTGAGCTTTGTCTAGATATTCATTTTCTAAAATCCCCTATAATAGGAGAAAAACAAAATAAGCAACCAAAAATAAAAAAATCATTCCAAACCTCACTGAAAAACCATATTAATGTAATATTTTAATATTAAAACAAAAACAGAACTTACAACATGTTTATATTATATTAAAAACACTTTTTCAAGAGTATCCGTAGTTGTCATAAAACTCACTTTATAGGCTTGGCAATAAAATTCTTTAAGTTGGCAACCAAAGGCAACTCAAGTTCAAAAACCATTATGTATTCCAACTGTTTGAAATAAACATACCATTTCAGGAAACTGGTGTTCCATGTGAAAAAAAGAACATAACAGAAGAAGTATTGTCATTCTAAGACTGGGCTACAGGGTTATGACGGCTGGAGCATGTGCATAAATGCATCCGGTTGTGAAATTGAATGTTTTGTTATACTTCATTTCAGTGTTAAATAACCCTTTGCAGTGTCTGCCAGAGTCAAGCAGAACAAAATTTGTGGTATCTCGAACAAAGATGAGATTTTGAGGAGATGACACTGAACAATAGTGTGACTAGTGTGTATAAAACCATGTTTGCAGAATGGGAGGTTTGTTTCCAGTTTCTTATTCATTATTTCTATTCAAGGCTTAATTTAAAAGTAATTTACAAACTAAGAGTCTCCAAAGCACTGCTTTAATTATTGAGAACCTATTGACATTACTGTATTTTTAAGCAAACTTTCAGTTCAGCTAAAAGACCACGATATTAACAGAATATATTGATGAGCCATAGTCATTCTGACAGTTAACCCTGTGGATAAACTTTATAGGCCCTGTTTAGCTTTTCATAATCAGGAAATTTCACTTGTCTTTCCATGCCTTTTCAGTTTATGATTTAGTTACTGGAGTATCCTATTGTGTTAATAAACATTTATCTTTATCAGTATTTTACAGTTTGATACTTAGTTTTCAACTTCTCACACATAAGTAACTATGAGTTCATTAGCTCTGCTTTTCATTCTTTATAATACAGATTCTGTGAGTTGTTAGATGATTAGATAGAGCCTGTCCATCTGATTTTGATGCCTAATTTAGGAAGGGAGATTCTGCCTTTGCAACACCTTCAGAACAATCTGGTTATTCTCCATTGCTTATGCTAAGAATTTAGGCACCCTCCATGCAAGTTCTGGTTCAGGTAGGCTGTATCTATGTCAGCAAATTAGATATTGCCTTCAAATGTTCTTGTGCACTGGATCTCACTCCTCTATAACATTAAGCCATTAAAATGATCCTCAGGTACAGCTCTGCCCCACACCAGGTAGCATATACCCAAGAAGTTCCAGCATATGATTTGGGAGCTGGCACAGGTTAGGTACCATTTCCAATTTACCATTTGCATGCAGTACAAATTATTTTGTTTTGCAAAATAATGGTGCTTAATAGTATGAATGTTTTTTATGCCAGCCACTTAACAGTCCCAGGCATATTTATTTTACCAGTGTAAAAGTCAATTCATGTATCTAAGTGGGTGTATAAATGCATTAGTGTATACATTCACATGCTATTGCCTGGTGTCTAGATCTCTACTCACAGTTCAGGTTCTTTCGAGAGAATGGCATGTTCACATTTACATATACATATATTCTATATCTTTCAAAGACCATTAAGAATATCAACAGCGTCATTAAGGCACCAGGTTTATCATGGCTGCAGAGAGTAGAGATCCACAGAAGTAAATGGATGAGTGATTATAATTGTTGCTATTTTATTACATTGATTTGATTTACAGATTGAGGAATATGGAAGTGATATGTTGGAGAATTTTCCTTTGGCTATATTCCCCTAAACATGGGAGCTGTAATTTTCAGAATAAGCTGACATATGTTTTAAAAGTAAGCTTTGCAGCACTATGCTAATGCATCATAGTATTTTTTCTGGTTTATTGCTCAATATTGTTCAATAGTTCTTGCAAAATTAGGAACTGTGCTCTGAAGAAGTCTAAAAGTTTACTAGCTGATATTAGAAGACTGGTACTCTAGATGTGCTCTGTGGTTTTTGGTTTTTTTGTTTTTTTTTTCCTTGTGTTCCTTGTATATCACAATATTATGATGCTTTTATTATACTGACAGATAGATACAGTAGTAAGCAACTAAGAACATTTTATAGTTGGTGATTGAACCAACTATAGGTTAGGTTCAATCACCTAACTAATATGCTTACAAAAATGTGATCTCTATCAAGAAGAAAAATTTGAAGGGCTTTGAAATGCCTGGTACTATTGGAAAATGAAATCCACAATTTATGTGTATATATTTAGAAAGCAATATTATATGAGTTGTTTTCTATTCAAGAGAATGAATTTGAGCAAAAGTTTTTAACTGTATGGATGTCAGAGACCTCCAATAGTAAAATAGCTGTGACTCCATCATGCTGGTGCTATTGCTGTGTACAGTGGGAGTCCACTGGTATACATGACACATTGGGCTGCTTGTAAGTCTTATTCCAACTGCTGATACATAGAATAGGATCCAGTCCCTGAGTTATTCGAAGTTGTTTGAAAGGTATCGCTCTGCCCTTGATAAAAACTTTCTGCCTTGGTGTTTTTGAAAGCTAGTACGGGAGGTCATCTGTAATACAAGCAGTACGGAAAAACTCCTGCTGCCTTTTCACATAGCTTAACAAACATAGTATTTATGAAATGCTGGAATGAAATCAACATATAATCAAGACATGCTTGCAATAGTGGAAGAAACCTTCAGGAAATGTTACTGGATACAGCACCTTTAAAATGACAACTTCTACATTAAACTTTTCCTACAGGAGCTATCTTCATCACAGTATGCTGACATTCTCACTTTTGTTCCTTGACTGCATGGTCATTGACATTCTAGGTTTTTTGAGAAAGGTTTGTGTTGTGGGTGTTTTTTTTAACAGTAAATGCAACTACACTTCCAATTTTTTTATTTTTTTTCTCCAAATAGGTCACAAACACAGTTATGAAAAAGAGATAGTTCAAAAAAATTAACTACTCCAGGAAAAAATAGATGTCTATGACAGAGTTTAACATTCGTACATCACTCTCTCTAAATACCACTCCAAAGAATATAACACATTCAATAAGTAAAATACTATATTACCCTAAACACAGTAATAACTCAAAAGAAATGCAAGGTTCTAAATATGTATACACATTCACTGGTCTTGAGAAATGCTAACCTGTTGCATCAGGCAGGGAAAGCATGGAACACTAAGACACAGAATATAAAATCAGTAACAAAGAAAATCAGTCATTTTAGTATGAAAGTGAATACATAGAATCATCAAATGGTTTGGGTTGGAGAGGGACTTAAAGATCATCTACTTCAACACCTCTGTCATGGGCGGGGACACCTCCCACTAGACCAGCTTCCTCAAAGCCCCATTCAGCTGGCCTTGAACACTTCCAGAAATGGGGCATCCACAACTTCTCTGGGCAACCTTTTCCAGTGTCTCACCACCCTCACAGTAAAAAAAAAGGGGCATGGGTGAACATGAGGCTGCTTCTGTCTCTCTATAGAGGGCCTCATCTGCTCAGTCTTCCTGGTCAGATGGCTTGTAGCAGACCATCACAATAATTTCACTTGTCCCTGCCCTCCCTTTAATCCTAACTCATAAACTCTTGATTGGCTTCTCATCCATCTCCAGGTAGAGCTCTATGTACTCCAGCTGTTCATTGACATAGAGTGTGACACACCTTCCTTGTCTCCCTTGCCTGTATTCTTCTATTCCAACACTGCAGTCACAGGAACCATCGCACCACATCTCTGTGATGTCAGTAAGGCCACAAGCATGTGCAATTCTCTTACTTGTCTTTTTTATTCTCCATGTTAAGTGTGTTTGCGTAGAGGCATTTGATTTGAGTCCCTGATTGAGTTAGTTTATGGGTTAAAGTGGCTGGATTTGTGCCGGAAACTGTTAGATTAAAGTTAGAAGTGTGCTGATGCCAACAAATTTTCCTTTTCCTAATTTAGTTCAGGGAAACTGAGACTCGTAGCAATAGAATCATAGAATCGTTAGAGCTGGAAAAGACTTTAGATGTCATTGAGTTCCAACACCCCTGCCTTGGGCAGGAACACCTCCCACTAGACCAGGTTGTTCAAAACCTGGTTCAAAACCTTAAGCCTGGCCTTAAACACTCCCAGGGATGTGGCTTCCATAACTTCTTTGAGCAAACTGTTCCAGTGTCTTACCATTGTTGTCCATGTATATTTTTTTTCTGAATAATTAAAATCCATCAGCACAGTTAGAACAATAAAAAAAGAAAACATACAGTTTCTGGCTCACTCTGGCTCTGAATTGAATTTATATGGCTTGTCCTTTTTATGGTGATTTTTTTTCCCCTCTGTGGTGATCAATAGCTATAACTGGCAGCATTCTTTGTCATCTGCTTGGTTTTTCTGCCTCTAGAAGAAGCGTTTTTTTGCTGACACAGTTCAAATATTTGAGGATGCATCCCTCTGTGCAAATTGCATGAAAACTCAGGATTTTTTCCAATTAATTTCTTTTATTCCCATGAAGAATAATTAGCTCTTTATAGTGGCACGAAATGGCTTAATACAGTAGTAAGCAGTATCCTGCAATGAGTGGATTCTTTCAGAATACTGACCTTGCATGAACCCATCATTTGGATCCAGGGAAGCAATAACTTTTACTCTCAATGAAATATCTTGCTCTTGGTGCTTTTCAAGTCATGTTTAAGATACTTCTGAAACTGGGATAAAAGGGACTTTTGCTTTGGGATTCTTTATAAATACATTAGTTCTCTGAGGGATGAACATTTCAAAGTAGGTTTGAAGAATCTGCTTTTTCTGTGTCCTGGAAGAAAGAAGCTTTGTTTCTCATTAAAATCTGTGTCTCTTCTCAGAACATTCCTCTTCCTTCCTACAATCAAAACCTTAACATAATTTGAATCTTGTTATGTGTGAGGGAACAGTCCCTCCATCTTGTTATAAAAAACATTTTGAATTCTACTGTTTCAAACAGTTGACTACATTAAGATTTCTTTCCATTTATCAGTAAAGCATAGAGGAAAATTTGGGATAAGTAATGAATGACAGATACAGCATCTTACTAAGATAAAAATGTAGTTAATTGAGGAATGTAATATTCACTATACAACACAACAGCAGTATATTAAAGATTTTTTGTTGCCAAGCCTTTAAACAAATAACTTCTAAGGTCTATTTGTTACAATAATAATGGATAAGTGATGATATATGCTTAATATAAAGATAAAGGAGTTCCTTGAAGAATCTCTAAGAATTAAAAATTCAATTGTTTTAACTAAGTGCAGACTTGGAAAATGTGTGCATGAAATTATATGATAAGGTACAACAGCATAACAATAAGCAATCTCACTCAAGTTTTTCTGGGACAGAATTAGTATACGTATTGTTATCCCTGTTATCTTTGTTACCTACCTTATGGTGAGACGAAGGATTTTCCTTATTCTATTCTGAATATATATCTAGGAATACATTGTTTTGATTTTAGCAATATAAGAGTATTAACTTAATCTCTGCTTCTCTTTTTGCTGAATAGAAATACAGAGACTTATGACAATTACACTGGTGGGCTTTTTTGTAAGTTGAACTTAAAACATCATGTATTTAATTTAATTTATCTAAACTAATTCTAAACTATAATTCAGAAAATATTAAGATACATTAGCAAAACTAGCTGTTGATTTGATTAGATTTTCAATCTGGACAAAACTCTAGCTTGGTCTGTTAGGAGGTCAGTTTTTGGCATTTGACTTCTAATGGCAAAAAGTTTACTTTCCTATGTTCCAGTTGATTTACTGTTTCTTCTCAGTATTCTTCTTCCCAAATATCTGTGAAGTACTATTGCCATCAGAACTAGAGTAGGTAAATCCTTAGGCCTAGGACTACACAATCAAATGTAGGAACTCAACTACTGAAAACATTCGACTCGTAAGGAGAAGGTTCAAGAGCTGTGGGGTAATACATGTTCTCCTTTTTATTGATTTTAATTTCTGTTATTTATAAACATTCTCAGTCTTTAAAAAATTAATTTGTAGCAGTTGCTATTGCCACTATAAAAAAGGCAAAAAAAAAAAAAAAAAAAAAGAGCAGGGATAAGATCTGTCCAAAATGGAGAAGCATTTTAAAAATTTTACCACAGAATTTATTTTTTCTCCAGGAATACAAATAGCATTACAAAGACATAAACTGTCAGAATAAATATAGACTTTTGAGTATTTCTGTATATGAGTATGGTCTCCTGAGGTCCTATTCATTAATGAAGGAACATGCTGGATGGTGATGCAAAAACTCATATGAAAGAAAAGAAGCATTTCGAAATCTGTGAACTGAGAGCAAATATGAAAAGTTTCATTAATCTGGGGAACAGCACTAAGTTCTTACACTGTGCCTGTACACTAGCATATCTGAGGATGAAACATCCCCAGGAAAGACTGAATTTATTGCTGATCTAATCTGATATTTTACAACTTTGGGAAAAGATTAACACAGTTTACAAGATGCTATGAACTCTGAACCATCTGACTAAAATAATTCTTTATGTGAGTGTTCTTTCCTAATGCTAACATGGTAAAAAACAATTTATGTGGAATTCAAGTAAAGAACGATTTAAGTGTCATATCAGTTACAGAAGTAAGTATCAGAAAGAAGAAATATCACATAATTAATAGTTAATAATTAAATTTCATGAGTTATCCCTTGATATACAGTTTTTAATATAACTTGTCTTAATACTTGTCCTACATAGAATNGTCCAGGATACATTTGGCTTTCTGAGCTGCCAGTATACATTATCAGCTCACGTTGAGCTTCTCATCCACAAGCACTCCCCAGTCTCCCTGGGGCTGCTCTCCAGCCATTCTTTGCCCAACCTGTATTTATGCCTGGGATTGCCATGTCTGAAGTGCAGGACCCTGCACTTGGCTTGGTTGAACTTCATGTCATATGCACTAGCCCACCTCTCAAGCCTGTCTATGAAATCTAAATGAATATGCCATAAATATTATTGCTCATCATAAAGAAAATAATATTTATGGCATATTCATTTGGATTTCATAGAGAGAGATATTAAAAAAAGAAATTGTTAACAATTTCCATCTAAGCCTGTACAGAACTTCTTTTTTTTTTTTTTTCTGAAATATCGATAGATTTGTTCTAATATTCCACGGTGACAATCTGGAACTGCATCTTAATACCTTTTCCAAACCACTTTAGCCACACAAACTGGTTTAAATTGTTATCTGGAAATAAGAATTGTTATCTGGAAATAAGAAGAGAGGAGAAGAAAATCTTATCAAGTTATTACAGAAGAATGAGGCATGAAGAATGCATATGAAAGAAAAAAAGAAAACACTCAGAGCAGTCAGAATGACAGAAAAAATCTTAACCTTTTGTAGAGTACCAAGATAAGTAATTTGATTCATCAAAGCAAGCCAGAATTATTTTGTTTAGCCTCCCGTATAAATCTGTTCACTCGCATTGCTCTAGTACTCCATGAGTCTTGTAGCTTAGCTACTGAATTCATGGAGCTTAAGGTCAAAGAATTGACTATGTTTCTCATTATGCATGACAGCTACTTGTTTTTCAAAATAAACCCTAAACATTCAAGCAGATTGCAACACACAGTGCTTTATATGCAATACCTGGGTGAGGAGTCCTTCCTATGAAAGGCAACAGAGGCTTGTATGCTTCTGGTGATAGTTTCTTTCAGTCACAGTATGAACCCAGAGGAATTCATATTAACGTCTAGTTACTATAAAACAAAATGTTTTCATTCAGCTTAGCTATCAGAAATATTTTTCTTCAAGATGACACAAGTTAAAACGTAATAAGCATTATATTTGTCATTATGAAAGTTTTTAAACAAAGCAACTCCACTAGGGAGGTGGAGATGGGTGGAACACACAATTATCTTCTGCAATGATTCAATCAAAGACATTAATGATATTTTGTGTGTAAACTGTGAGGATGGTGAGGCACTGGAACAGGTTGTCCAGAGAAGTTGTGGATGCCCCATCCCTGGAAGTGTTCAAGATTAGGCTGGATGGGACTTTGAGCAATGTGGTCTAGTGGGAGGTGTCTCTGCCCATGGCAGGGGGGTTGGAACTTGATGATCTTTAAGGTCCCTTCCAACTCTAACCGTTCTATGTTTCCATGATTCTAAACACAAAATTTTGAAATACTTAAACTGAGTTTTAGATGGTAGAAAAATATGAAGATATCATCTTTGAAGGTAGTGTTGGTAGAACTATTAGTAAAATTTTATGGTCAGTGTTCCTAAAAAGAAAATAAAATTAATTTAAAAGTTGGAAAGATTTCAAAGAACAGATCAAATGAATCTCAGAGTTTAAAAACCATGCGGGAAGGACATCGTTATCTAGTTTGACTCTCTTTGTGGCAGTCTTCACAGGCTTTGGAGATCTAATTTAAAAGATGAAGAGCTATAAATTCAATTTAAGAGATATTTAAAATAAGATACAGTAGCCCAAAACTAAATGTGAAAAATAAACAACCAAAAGAAAACATTTTACTAGTAAACATAATCATAAGAGCTCTGGAAAAAGGATACGAGTCTTCTTTATTGATAACCTTCCATTAAAAACAAAATAACATTAAGAATGTACTGACATTCAGTAGGAATGTGTTTGTCTTCAGAGCTATGTAACAAAAATTAACTTTTTTTTTTTTTTTCCTCTTGTAAGAGAGATGGTTTAAAGTTTTATGTTTTGCATTACAATAAGAAAAAAAAGACCAGGTCAAAGATTTACCAAACTTAACACCTGGATCTATTTTTTTTGTTCTACAGTCTTTCCTAGTTTTGGGAAAAATTATCTGTTGGTATGTGATCTCAGAGTAGAAAATCAGTGTGGGAAAGAAAAAGCAAAAAAACTTGGACTTGAAAAAGGTTATGTTTCCTTTTAGTTTCCATCTGGAGAGGAGAAACTTTTGTGAAAATGAATGAGTACTCAAAATATTTGAAGGACAAATGACAATTCCTTCCAGTTCTTGAGGGAGAACATGCTTTGATGCTTCTGAATGAAATTAATTATTTCTTAGTTAATGTGTATTGTCAGAAATTAGGAGATGCAATCAGAAGTTGTGTGGTTTATGTCCAATGGGAAAGGAAAAGTATTCAGAGATAGAAAAACTATTTATTTATTGTTGGTTTCCAGATATGTGGAAACACAATGTAGTTCATAAAAATTCAACAGATTGTGAACATTGCTAAGAGATGGATTTTAAAATAACATTCATATTGCTTGATATGGTGTACTGCCAACAGAAAGACATAAATGCTAGCTGTAGCATTACAAACTTATTAGAAAATCTGTGAAAGCTTAACTGAGAAGTTAATTTTTGGTAAGAGTGTATGACCTTGAGATTCTCCCTATAACTTTTCACAATTCTGCATTTATTTTTGAATAGATAATGGAATTTCCCTCTGGATGTATTTGAAGACTTGTTATGGACAGAGAAGTATATTTGTAAAATTGAAATCTTCTTAGTCAACATTATTTCACTCTGTTAAATTTAGATCTCATATGCTTTGTGAGACACAAAAATAAGGTTTCACTACTTTTCGTTTGCTTCCATTGACATTGCAGAACTAATACATAGGTCAATGAGAGCAGGGTTTCTTTTTCTGTTCATATATATCATCAACACAATCATTACAGTTCCAAATGTGAAATCTTTATTGCCAGAGAAAATGATTAAAACAGAAAGAAGAGAACTTAACTTTTATATTCAAGGTCTATTTTGCATTTTAAAGGATCTATCATTTCATGTCTGTGTTACAGAAGTACATGATAGTGTCAGTGTAAAACAAGCACATTCTATCAAATTATGCATTAATGGACATCAGAAAGGACAATACCATTAGGCAATTTACATGAGACATGGAGAAAAAAGGTTCAAACCTTTTCTCTGAAGAGTTAGTGTAAAAACTGAAACACTCTTCAACAAATTCTCACACACAAATTTACATTTTTCATTGTTTTTAACAATGTATTAATTCCTTCTGACATACAAGAAGAAAAACTTAAGTCTCCAAATTTTACAGGGAAAACCTCTTCCCTAACTGGAAACATTGCTGAAGAAATGTCACATCTTTCCTTTAAACTTATTACCTTGTCTTTGTATTTAAATACATACTGCTTTATCTGACCAAATATTGGGTTTTCCATCATATTAGTTGACAGACAAGGCTTGACAGGTAGAAAATTACAGATAGAATGAGTATAACAAGAAATTACAATCAAACAAGAGAAAAAATATTAGCAGTTTTCTGATCAAACCTGTCATTCTAGTATGTTTTTTTTTTTTTTTCAGATACTGTCAGAAAGACAACAGACTAAGCCTTCTATGCTTAGCTCGGCCAGGAATGAGGGGGATATAACTCTGCCCTATTAGCAGTAATTTGGTTTCTGCATTAAGAAAAATTATTCCAGCAGTAAATTAAATACAATGAACTGTACACATTTAACTTTTTAACAAATCTTATGTTCTCTATCTTGTGAGGTCCAATTTATAGTAAAGATTTTTATCACTTAATGTCCTAATTAAATAAATTGCTTTTGTATTTTAGGATAAAAAGTCTTTTAAAGATTAACACTTTCTCTGTTTTCACTAGGAAAAGTTTTGTCTAGCCAAGTCAGGCAGGCATCTTCCTGAAGTTCTGAATTCTCTATTAAGAGTTTTCCTCTGTCTTCTACCTTTCTATAGAACAGATAGAAAAGAAATGTGGGAAAGAAATTGAGGTCATTGCCTCATAGATTTTAATTTATGAAATGATATTTTCTTTTCTTGGAAGCTTCACAGTCATGATAAAGCATTCCTAAGAAAATCTTTCTATGAGGCCTGAGCAGGAAATGAAACTTCTTTCTTGGTGCTGTCTGGTTGGTTTGTTGTTTTTTAGTTTTCATACAATATATTAGATAAGTTACCTCCAAATTTATGAATTTTCTAAAATTATGACTGTTTTTCCCAGATCCTGCAGGGGGAAAAAAAAAACCTTCCACAATTTCCGTTGTTTCTTTGAAGTTTCTTTGCTTTACTGAGGAAACTTGCCAACGTTGTCTCTTGTCTCATTTCAAGATACCTGATTTTAACCATTGTATGGTGACTGATGGTCAGCAACATGTAGTGTAAGCACTGGAGAAACAAGTTGTGACTCTCAACGTGTTGTATATCTAGAAGTTTCCCCAACCAATGTCATCAACTCCATGCTGGAAATAAAAACAAAAACAAACAAAGAAACCAACCAACAACAACAAAAAAAAACCAAACAACCAACCAACCAAACAAAAAAGCTAGAAACATAGAAGCATAGATGTTCAGAACATGCTAATAGTGTAAAGGTTTGCCTACAAATATTAATTTAGGAAGTGCCTATGGAGAGGTCCCAGAGGTATCAAGTGCTGGATTGCCCTGCACCCTGTTTCCTCCAGAACTTTTTACAATGAGAGTGGTGAAAGACTGGAACAGGTTGCCCAGAGTTTTGGTAGATCCCTAGACCATCCCTGGAAACATTCAAGACCAGGATAGACGGCACTCTGAGCATACTGACTTAGTTGGAGATGTCCTTGCTCATTGCAGGGTGGTCAAACTAGGTGACTTTTAAAGGTCCCTTCCAATCCAAATTATTCTATCGTTCTATGTGCTTAAATTATTGTAATATATGTAATTATAAATTTATCATTTTAAATTTTATAGTGCAACATTGTTCTGCCAAATTCTTACTGTGTTTTATAACTCCTTTTCGGTACCTGCACCCTCTTCTAGTCTCTGGTTTATTATTTATTTATGAAACAATCTTGTTATTCTGTCTGTATATGCTGAAATGCTCTGTGTTGGGGGAAAGAGATGTAATTTATATTTTATAACTTCTTTCCATTTACTTCATAGAAAGTATGGATTTTTTGTTTGTATATTTTCAGTACTTACTTTTACACTAGAGTTTACAATTCTAGATATTGATTAGCTTGGAAATGTCTTAAATATTTACCAATTATTGTTCCTACATTTCTTCTCATACTTCTTTTTCCCTTCAAATAACACATTTCATAGTTTTAAATTTCATAATGTTCACTTTTGTGAACATAATGTTAACTTTTGTGTTGGCCTTTTCCTTTTACTAAACACTTTATCGGTCAAGTGAGATATATCATAGTGCTCTCCTATATTGGGTAAAGGGATTTTAAAGGAAAAAAAATGCTTTCTGCAACTTAAATATTTTGTAGATGTTTTGTACTTGCAATTTGAGTCTCATAGCACATCACAGATTTAAGCGCTACGTGTTTTATTTTGCTCAGGTATGATAAACTACTATTTCAGGAACTGATCAACCTGTTCTCTGATGTGTTTTGGGGACTTACTGACATACATCATGGTAATGGATCCAAACAGTAAAGCCTTCCTTGACAAATTGCACACTCACTCACCTGCAAATGCTAGGAATAACATTCCTGATCTTAGTATTCCAGTCATGAGGATCTTCCTAACAGATAGATGTATTTAGACAATTAAATAGGAATTTTCAATTATTTTGGTTTAGCATTCCTGTTTATGTATAGGGAGTAAAACGACTGTGGAAACAAATTCTGGGTCATAGTAAGGGTCCCTTTTATTGTCAAGGAGAAAAATCACAGCGCTTCTATCTTATAACAAAGCCATTATTCCATTAGTTTCCATAATAAAATGAAAATGTGAGTTATAGAATGGGAAGAAAATTTCATATGCGTAAGCTAAATTGTTCACAGTTCTAGGGATCACCTGACAGCTGACTTCAAGACTAAAACTTACTGTTCAGTTATATCCTTCCTCAGTTATCAAAGAGCTGATGGACATCACAGTGAGAACTACCGTGTTCTTCACCTGCAGAAATAAATAAAACAAAAATACACATGAAGAATAAAAGAGCATTTCATACCAAATGTGATCTCAGGTTTTGCATCTCTGGGATCTGAATCTGTCTCTTCTGAATCCCCTGATGCAATTAACTATTTTCTGTGCCTTTAACTGATGATCTTATTGGTATGTTAGTTGAACAGATATGAACAACTATTGTAAGCCAATCAAGAAGGAATACAAAAACTACATCATACAAGATTTTTAAGAATGATGTTAGTCCTATTATTATGTGAGATGTGAATGTTTTACTGTCACAACAGTTTGTGAAGTCTCATTAAATATTAAATTTCAGGGAAGTACTAGGCAATTCCCTCCAAAGATTTTTTTCATCTATATATTTATTATGTTCTTCAACAACTTTGGTAACATTTATTTTTCAAACGTTTTTATGTCTGAAAATTAGATATCTCAGTCCATGCCAGGCTGTCATGGTAGAATGGAGAGTGCAAGATGCTTCAAAGGAAATTGAACTGAACTTTCTTAAACAATTATTGTAGACGTCTCCATGGGGTCAGATGAATCATACACAGCATGTCTAAACAAAATTTAGTCGAGCTGAATGAAGAGAGGTGGAATTCAAGTTATATAGAATCAGTGCCTTTTTCCTTTAACAGATCTTATTTCAAATTATAATGCATCAATATTTATGTATATTAAAATAGTTAGGACAGAGTTGCATTTAACTTTCCAGAGGACATTCATTACATCCTATGATGGGTATGTAACATACAGAAGTAATAAGTACCTAGAATTTTGTAAGGAAAGGTGGAAACAATAAAATGTCAAACTAAATATTACTGTTGTTGTTGTTATTATTATTATTAGTATTATTATTAGTAGTATTATTAGTAGTAGTATTATTAATGTGTTGTTGCTTGGGCTGGGCCACCAAAATTAATGACAGATGCTCTCTTATCTCTCTCACCTTCAGAGAGGAGAAAAAATGAGACAGCAGTTGAAAAGAAACTGAACTACTTTAATGAAATATTAATAATAAAATACTGATATTAGGAAAATAACCATATTAATAAGAATATAATGAAGCATATACAATACATAAAAAGCTAGTACTGAGGTTCCATGATGACAATCATGTCACTCGCAGACACTGGGAAAGTTACAGACTGGACTCAGCAACATATGAGTGCTGGATTCAGGAACACGCAGATGGGGATCAAAGGCAGATGAAGACTGACCCTTTTTTCTCTCAACTTTTTTTAAGCATGATGCCAGTGGGATGAAATACCCTGTTGGTCAGTTTTGGATCACTTGTCCTCTCTGCTTCTGACCCTCCAATGGGGCAAATAACAAAGCTAGGATTCCTTGGTTGTTATAGCAATAACTTGTTACGCAATAACAATTGTTATAGCAAGAGCCTCTCTGCATACCAATCCTTGGTAAATATCAAACCTTCTCTACTAGAAGCAGATACTGTCTGAAAAACATGCTATAAATTTCAAGATTAGAAGAGGCTCAACTGAAATATAAAAGTACAAGAAAGAAAACTGATTTTATTTTACCTCAAACCAGGACATACTGTTAAAAGTTAGGACACATCACTACATTTCATACAGTATGTTCAGTTTAATTTGTTGTGGTCAACAAGTATTAAATGTAACATTGTTGTAGACACTGAAAAGAAATTAGAATATGATTCAAATAGACATATTTTACTGTGCTAATTTTTCTATTACTTTGCTCATGTATGCAAAAATTATAATAATATTTTTAAATTAATTCATTTTATGTAGTTTAATCATCATACTTTATTTATTGAGGAAACTGCCAAGATTAACACATTTAGAATGTCTACTTCAAGGTGATGTTAGTTTTAGCTAGAGGCAGCTGTTGTGACAGCAAGGGAGGATTACTAGGTGCTTCCCACAAGTCCTTTTTTGGTTTTATTGGATTTTGTCTCTTACACTTTTTTATCTGCTTTGGTGCCTGAATGAAAAAAAAGAAAAAAGCCAAGAGTACCCATAAGCAGGATTTTCAGAAGTAAGTAATAATGTTAGGCAGTGATTCTATTTTGGGGTATCTTAGTTGGCATTCACTGTAGAGGTTTGATTTTTAGTAGTGGGATGGGTTTTATTTTTTAAAAAATCAATAATCTTTAAAGTGTCTCCAGTGGTTGTACTACAAACTGAGATGAGCAAAATTTTAAGATGCTTGAACATCTTCTTGGTCAAACCCTTCAGTATGCATCAGCAATGAAATCAGAACTTAAACATACGTCAGAGGACTAGATCTGTGCAGCTTCCCAAGCTGCCACAAAAACAGGCTTTCTGAACTAGGACTAACCTTAAAATAAGGTTTTCTTGAGCGTGTTTATCTCCTAAGTGTGTAATACTGCTTTGTGGAATACAATTTTTAGATTGTATTAATGGTGACCCAGCCTAAAATCTCCTTAAGGATTTCTAGTCAAAAATTGGACAATTTAGCTAATGCACACACCTCACAGTAAAAAACCTAAGGGAAATGCAAACAGCTTGAATGTAAACAATTATTTCAAATAGCATAAATTAAACAAGAGGAGAACAGGAAGAAATTCACGAAGAATAATATGAGGAATGGAGAGTAACTTTGAAGAATTTCAAATCTTTACACAGTAGATATGCATACTCATGTATCTGTGTATATACAATTTCACAAAAATTCGGACTGAAATACATATATTTCATATATATTCCAAACATTAAAATAATTGTTCCAGGAGAATAATTATTTTTAAAACATGTCAAACAATTTACATTGTCTGTGTCTTCTTACTTTTCTGTTTCCTCATTTTGTGTTTTGTTGAGGTCACATAGGCAAATGAAGAATCTCTGAAGAAATAAAAAAGGTTTAATATCAACATTTTACTAGAATAAAAAATACTCCCTCTACCGAGTTTGACTTGAAAAACTTATTCTGGCAGTTAATGTAGATTTTATATACTTTGATTTTAAAAATAGTAACTTTTTTTTTCTTTTTAATTCTTTAAGACATCTATGAATCAAATGTTTCTGGGAAACAGTGAATGCGTATATATATACACACACGTATATATATATGAACCATATACGTGTATGTATATACAAAGTACAAATATCTATGTATTATGTATTATACTATTAGTGGGGTGTTGTCAGTTTTTAGGGTTTTTTTGGTGGTTCATAACCTAACATAATCAAAAATCTATTACAAGGGATTTTAATAACAGCAATAGTAGCAGCAATAATAATGAAGGATGGTACAGTTCTTCCCTTCCATCCTCCTTTTTTGTTAATGAATACAACAAATAAATAAAGGAAGCTGTGCATGTTTCTATTATGCTGGGTGCCAATTCATGTTCTTCCCTAAATATATGAAGACAGCAGCTTTCCAAAAAAATGCAGAACTGGGTTTATAAAGTTTAAAGGTAGTTAATGTTATAAATGACACACTAAATAAAATAATGTGTATCATTATTGTATGACTTCAACCCTACAGTGATTTATGCTTTTTGCTTTTGAAAAGGGGTCTTTCCTTATCTCCTTCAACAATGAAACCGGATGCCAAATCTGGAATGTGTTTCCCATCAATGACATGTGGCTTTATGTTTCCCTGTCTGATCTCTTTCATGGTCGTAGCTGATTCCAATTTTAGTAGTGGTTATTGAAATGTGGTAGGACTAGTTTAAGATCAAGTTTTGGACTGGCATAGTACAATCACATTCCCATTTGAATTGCTATTTGCTTTGCTCCAAAGACACTAATTTGTGTATCAAAGATCCTAGAATTGCATATTGCTTGAAAGACATTTTAAAATTTGTTCACTTTTGAATGGTGATATTCTACTACACATAGAAATAAAGTACACTTCATAAATGTTAGGCATCACTCTGAAATTTCCTGTATACAAACAATTGTAAGTGAAATCAATGCATAAAAATGGTATGATGTTTTAGGTAGAAGTGCTTCCTCATACTTTATGCAACTTTTCTATGTTATCATCACAGAAACAGATGTCTCAAAGGTACATATAAATGTATCCAAATAAAGATTAGGATTTATTTACTTTCACTTTATACATTGTCACTGGCAAAATATCTACCTGATATTTTTGTAAATTCAGACGTTAAATATATTTTTATTTAGATTAGTGCTCTTTTTTTCAGTGAAAGCTTCAAATATTCAGACTACGAACAGAACAGAAAGAACCTTTACCTTCTCATATACCTGCTCCCTTTTTTGTTGAAGGTGTGTAACTACTGGATTTCTCAGGTCACCAGTGAGATTAAATCAATTGGGAAAAAAAATCAATTGGAAAATGAATGAATGAAAGAATGAATAAATAAATAAATAAATGAAGACTGAGTTAAGAATAAGCAAAAAGCAAACTGCCTATAACTGACAAAAAATATCCCAGACTGATATTCCTTCTCTTTCAGTTGAAAGAAAGAGGAAAACTTCCACTATCATCATTTAAATTCCTCTCAGATATGTAGATCAAAGAATCACTGATAGCAAGCAAGAAAGCAGAGATTTCTACTTGAATAGCGTATATTATAAATAAATAGAATAAACATTGCAGGACATTAAAGATCTCAAAATCTATCCTGGATCTGTGTAACTGTCCAATAAAGCCTAGCATAGTATCAAAAAGCCCCTATGTTCTGGAATATCAAATAAACAAAAAATATAGGAATTTCTGGTTCAGAAGTCTTTTAGCTTTTTCTCCATCATGCTCACTACATTTTCAAGGCCCACCTTGGTTCTGCAGCCTTGGCAAGCTTCTCTTTCCTCCACTGATTCATATAACAATTGCTGCTTCTATCCATGTTTTATCTTACCATAAGACACTTGACCGCACTGAGTGACCAAATCAATTAAAGAAAGACACAATATGACTTTTTAAAAATAACAATAACAACAAGAAAGACATAAAACTACTCTTATTGAGTCGTGACTTTTTTTTTCCTGAAGAACTAGAGGTATACAAGCAAAGAAACAGTGTTTTTAAGAAGTTTATGTCCCATGAAATATTAAAATTTGTTGTTTATGCAAAGAAAGTAGAAACATCCGAAAAATTTTTCACATTATTACAAAAGTAGGGAAATAAAACCACACCACACCATAATTGAATTTTTATTCTCTGAAACCAGCCTTAATTTAAAGAATTACATTGTGGATTATATAACTTTAATCTGTTTTTATTTTAAATTACTTTAATTAGATTTTTACCAACTGCAATAATAATATACAATAATACAATTTGAACTATGAGTGCATACCTGCATTCACTCATTAATCACATAATGGAAAGTACAAAAATGATTAGTTTTGCACCTTGAGAGCAACATTTAGTTCATTATTATACTGAAAGTATTACTTCTGTATAAGTAAATTCATTCTATCAATGATAACTTAATTTCTTCAAAGTTGATTGTTATAAAAATAATCTTTTACTTTGTCAATATGAAATTTAAACATTAATAAATTCTGTCTTGACTGTCTTATCTTGAGAACCACAAGTTATTAAGAGGATTATTAAAAGAATAAGACTATGCCTGGGTCAATCCTTTCTCAGTGGAAAAACTACCACAATACCACATTTGCATACTAAGAGTAAGGTAAAATGGAGAGTCAGTATTTTTTATTAGGTCAACTCTCTTATTTGAGGGGGAAAAAAAGAGAGAGAAGAAAAAGAAGAATAAAAATAATAAAATCAGACTTACAAGTCATTTTTTAAATTTGTACCATATGTTCTACTGTATAATAACTGCTGACCTTATATTTTATAACTATATGTATTTAAGAATCTCCAGGAAGAAATCAGGCCAGCTAAAAATTTGGTGCCCAGCTTCTGGGAATCTTGAAGTGCACTGCTGTCCATTGACTACTTATAGAACTTACACATCTTCTTCAGGGGATTGCTTTATCACTTGCTAAAGTCATAGATCAAATGCAGCAGCTAAGTTGGCTAAAATAGTTCCATTATAGTTTTAAGTTTTGTATCTTCAAAAGTATAATTTCGACAGTAGTTTTAGGCTCATGCAGGTATTTGAAAGCTTAGGAAAAGACAAAATATAATTATTATAGTTGTGTTATTAAAGCATTATGGAGGTTGGGACCATGACTGATAAGGAATTAGATTTAGGCTAAGATGTATGGAGTCCATCAAAAGACTGTGTACAGCTACATAAGGATTACCATACAGAAAACGATATGCAGAACGTGAAATTTTCAAATACAGCATATTGATACAAAGTCTGTGTTGAACATATGGTTCCTAGGATTAAAGTTTCACTGCATTTTTAGTGTTTAGATTATACTCTCGGTCTACTCGGTCTGATGGGATGGAGTTATTTTTCTTCATAGCAACACGTATGGTGCTGTGCTTTTGGATTTGCAACTAAAGCAGCATTGATAGCACATCGATGTTTCAGGAATTGCTGAAGAGTGTTGTCACAGTTTTCAGGTCTTCTCACTCTACCAACCTCTCAGGAGTAGGCTGGAGGTGTAGAAGAAATTGGGAGGGGACACAACTGTGACAGCTGACCCCAACTGACCAAAAGGATATTCCATACTGTATGACACTGTGCTCTAGAGTAAAGGGGCAGGAAAAGGAGGAGTAGTGTGAGACATTGATGGTTATGATATTTGTTTTCCCAAGTAACCATTGCACATGCCGAGGTCGGACTTTCCAGGAAGTATCCAGATATTTGCTTGCCAACTGGAAGTAGTAAATTAATTCCTTGTTACGTTTTGCTTGTGCATACTTTACTTCCCTTCTTAAAGTGTCTCATTCTCAACCCACAAGTTTTTTCTCAGTCTTCTTTCGATTTTCTCCCTAATTTTGCTCATGGTGGGGGGAACAAGTGATGGGGTGTGAGTGCGAGGTCAACGCACAACACTTGGTTAGAAGGAGCAGAGCAGATGCAATAAAAGAATTAATGAAATAATATATATTATTTTAAAAGAGAGTGATATTTTGGATTCTGTGAACTCAGTTTTCTGTGCAACCAGTCACACGAGGCACTGTCTGATCTCCACTATCTATTGTTTCATTTGCTATCTAGTATGCCGCATTGGAAAAAATAAACTGGATGGCAGATCACTGTTAAGCGAATCAGTGTAGCTGAACAGAGCTGGATAGCTCTGCTCATGGCAAAAGGTAATGTTAGAAACAGCCCTGGTGTCAATCAACTGTAGGCAGGGGATGAGCTGCTATAATCCTGTGTGTCTGTAAAGAATCAGAAGCCAGTGCCTGGCTTCTACTTCCAGTCCACGATGCAGTACCACTCAGGAAAAAATGGGAAAGCAGACACTGGAAAAAGACACCAGTACCAATGCGATTTTTTTTTCACTTTGGATTTTTTTTTGTTTGATTTTTGAGGTTTTTTTTTGTTGTGTGCAATATTTTCTGATTACTTTGTCAACTCTTGGTGACCAGATCTTGATTTGAAAAATCAATATATTTGAAGATTTTTTGGCCAGCAGCAATAAAATTTGTGCTGCTTTTTCACCTCAAATAAAGAATATATAAACACATGTACATTTCTTATTGATACCATATGAAAAGTATTTAGAACGTAAAGCAGCTGATAACAGAGAGATAAACGTGTTTTTTAATGGCAACTGTAAACCAATTAGAGTTTCAGGTTAACAGCAATTTCTGATATACCTCAGGAGGAATCAACAGATGACACTCATAAAATAATTATTTTTAATTTATTTTTTTTTTTGCTAGAGAAGAACAGACTGTTCACTGGAAGAGTACAACAGGATTATCGCCTTCACACATTTGCAGTTACTGCTTGTGCCTTTTGTCAGGTGAGAAAGGATGGAAAAGAGTAGAAAGATTTTGCCAAGGGTCCAGAAACTCATTATCACTTGTGGAACAAAGCTTTTAATTGGTTTTGCACTTGTATAGTGCCAGCACTGAGTCTGTTGGTTTAGAGTGTAGCCAGGATCTAGGAAGCTATGCAACATTCAGTTGAACAGAACTCAAAGCGTTTCAAATTTTTTAATCAAAAAATATTGAAGGAATGGAAAAATCAATTTTTATTTTAAAGGAAGTAACACAGCTAGAGAACTGTTAAAATTAATTAAAACATTTTATGTACTCAGAAAGAAAAAAATATCATAGAATCATAGAATGGTAAGAGTTGGGAGGGACCTTAAGATCATTGAGTTCCAATCCTCTTGCCATGGGCAGGGACACCTCCCACTAGTCCAGGTTGCCCACCCAGCCTGGCCTTAAACACTTCCAGGGATGGCGCATCCACAGCTTCTCTGGGCAACCTGTTCTAGTGCCTCACCACCCTCACAGGAAAGAATGTCTTCCTAATATCTAATCTGAATCTCCCCTCTTCCAATTTAAAACCATTACCCCTTGTCCTATCCCTTCACTTCCTGACAAAGAGCCCCTCTCCAGCTCTCCTGTAGGCTCCTTTCAGACACTAGAAGGCTGCAATAAGGTCTCCCTGGAGCCGTACAAGAAAAAGTCTCCCACTTGCGTACAAGAAAAGCAGACAAGGAGGCACATAATTTCTGAGTGATATTACTTCTAGCACAACACTTCAACTTCTCATTAATGCTGACATTTAAAAGAATTTTCTTCCATAAGTCTTCCTCATGAAGTACTAGCAAATACACGAGTACTGAAAGACAGTTTTTTACATATAATATAAACCATAATACTAAATTTGGAACATAAAATAAGTAAGACAAGAACAAGTTGGCAGTGCAGATTCATTTTTTTTTTCTGTAAACTTTCTTTCAGGTATTCTAAGTCAACACAGCTTCTAAATAGCAGGGTTTTTTTTAAGTCTGTGTCTGTAATTAATGATTATGTTTGTTCATGTAAAAGTTTCACAAAATGTAGTGCAAAGGTTATTTTACACAAAATGTATTTATTTTTTTCTACAATCTCTCTATCAGTTTCAAAGTGTGAAATCAAACATTTCTTCAGTGAGCCATAAAAACCCCACATATTTTAGCAAAAAATTTTTTTTTAATCTCCTCCACCAATCAATAGATCTAAAATTTACTCTAATCACTTTTGTGGCTTGCTTTCAGACCCACTCCAACAGGCCCCTCCTTTGCTGAGAGCTCCAGAACTGGATGTAGTACTTAAGATGGGGTCTTACTGTCTTACTGAAGTGGAGTAGAGGTGCAGAACTGCTTCCCTTGACCTGCTAGCCACACTTCTTATGATGCAGCCTAGAATACAGTTTGCCTTCTGGGCTATGAGTGCACATTGCCTCATCATGTCCAGTTATTCTCATCCACCGGTACCCTCAAGTCCTTCTCAGCAGGGCTGCTCTCAATACCTTCATCTCCCAACCTGTATTGATAATGTGAGTTGCCCTGATCCATTCGCAGGACCCTGTATTTGGCCTTGTTAAACGTGATGATGTTCACATGGGCCCACTTCTCAAGCTTCTCCATGTGCCTCCTGGAAGGCATCCTGTCCCTCAAGCATATTAACTGCACCACTCAGCTTGGTGTTATCTGCAAACTTGCTTAGGGTTCACTCAATACCATGTTTCCTGTGAGTGAATGAACTTCCTCCTACTGTTGCATTACTATTGCAATTGCTATTACTATTGCATATATCCTGCGTGTGGAAAATGGCAGCTGGTAGGTTAATGACTTAGCCTGACGGAAAGGGAAGTGTGCCAATTGCTTCTAACAGCTATGTTTCTATCAGTCATGATGTCTTCTTCACTTGCAAATAGGACAGTCTTTAAGTTCCACAGAAAAATACAAACTGGGCATATCATGCCAGTCACATATCTTTCAGCATACACCAAAAACCCAAGCTCTCGTATCCATTTGCTATTTTATCTTATACATGTTTCTACCTGCAGATACCTATTACAATGATTTTAAGACATACCTAATTATTCCTGCTAAAACAGAGATGCAGAATGAAGTTTACATCTTCATTTTCTCTATGAAATATATGAAATATAAAGTAATTAAATTTGGCAAAACTGTCTTAAATTTTAAAAACATTTCAACTTCCTAATTTCATTTACCTCGGTGCTTGAGATGGATTAGAGAAATAAAAATGCTGCTCTTTGTAAAGCTTCAGACATAATGCATTGATCCTTTTCGCTTTCACTACTACTGAATATTACCTTAGTCATATAAGATTATCATAGGAATTGATGCAACTGTATGCAGCTAAGTATAGTCTATATTAAGCCATGAAAAACAAGGTCTACCACTCTGAGTAACATTATACTTTCTCTCACATAAATTCAAGACAACTCCTTGAATTCTATCAACATTATACTGTCAAGTAACGTGTATGTTTTGTTTGAAGTGCAACATTTATAAGCCAAAATAAACTGTAAAAAAGCAATGAAGAGCTCTGCCAGACTGAATATTGGACTGCCAAGCACCAATCTTAACTTCCCTCCTCTTTATTTATTCACTTAATTTGTGATTTGCTTGTTTTGTCTGTAAAGACTGGCATTAGTGGGAAGAACTGAAGTTAGTGGCACATGTGGAAGAAGGAAATGATTAATGTGAGGAAAGAAGGAGGTTATAGAATTTCCAAAACCTGGTATGTTGAAGAACTGGAAAGGAATATTATCTCTTTCAGAGAGTATGAGATAATAGCATAATAAAACAGTATGAAGAAAGATTGAAGCATTTGCAAAGGAGAAGAGTTACGATAATAGTCTTAAAATAGATGAAAGCTTGTTGTGAATGTGAGTGGGATAAATTGTCTCCCAAGCATCTTGTAAATAATCTGTTGAAGTAATGGACTTAAACTACAGTGAGGGAGATTCAGGAAAAAACTGGGGGAAAAAAAAAGACAAACAAACCAAAAAAAAAAAACAAACCTCAAACCAACAAAACAAAATAAACAAACCAACCAAAACCTACAAAAAAAAAAATCCACAAAAAACAAAAATCAAAAATCACAGGAAAAAAATCTAGTAAACTTCCTAAGTCTAACTAGTAGCTACTTTCTAACTGATACTTAAGATAGGAATTAATTGCATGCTAATTCTGTAGAATAATACTGACTAGAAAGATAAGTTAAATAAATGATAAATATTATTCTCGTTTCAACAAAATGTGGAAAGCTTTTTAGCAGATGTGTGCTCTACACTAGGTAAACACCTACAGGACACCTAAAGTTCCCAATGCTTTTTGATAAACATCAAACACAGCACAAAAAAGACTGCAGAAGAGAGTACAAGCCATATGCTAGTTTGATGATTCCATAGGTATGGTAGGTTTGCTGTAGCACCTCTGCTCTCTGCCAAGATATATTAACCTGAGTAACCAGATAATGGCAGGATGTGGGTCTGAAAAAAGCCGCCTAGAGTTTTGCTGAAATGTCTTTGTTTGTGTCTTTTTACATACCTGTTGCAGCACGATACAATAGCTGGGCTGAAAAGAGAACACATCCTGGAACATTGTGAATAAGATGGTTTATAAAACCCCTGAAGACACCCCCAGGAAATCCGTTGAGTGGAAAAGATAAAAAGCAAACAGAAAAATAAAAATAAAATTATATAGTTTTGTCCCTGTGTTCTTCATGGACTGCTTCCTGTGAACTCATGTAATATTCACCTTATCCTCTAATAGCATTGAGGCCACCTACTTGACTTTTAACAGTCTCCAAGGATGCAGATTCCTCACTTTCTGTGCCAATTTGTTCTAATACTTGATCAGGACCATAGTGAAAAAAGTTTCCTTCACAGTGAGTCAGAATTTCCCAGAATTTTTCATTTTGTGGCCCTTGCCTCTTATCCTTCTACTGTTCAGCTTGGATCATTATACTTTTCCATTAGGTAGCATCAGAAGGAAAGAAAAAAAAAAATCTCCCTTGGTCTTCTAAAGGCAGAAAGACCACAATTCTTTCAGCTTCTCCTTCTATGTCATGGGCTGCAGCTCTCTATTAACCTTGGTGTTCCTCTGTAGGAACTCAGTATGTCAGCATCTTTTCTGCACTGTGGAGCCCAAAAATTGTACACAGTACTCTAGATGCAGTATCTCAAGTGCCTAAGAGAGCTGAATAGTCGCTTCCCTCTATTTGTGGCCTACATACTTGCTAATATGGCTCTTGGTGTGATATATAACAATATAACTTACTATGGCCAAACATAAGAATTTATCTCGTTAGAAACAAAGATACAACTCAGGCAATAAAACTCACTTTAAAAACACCTATTTCTCTCCATTTAGAAAGCTATTAAATTAGAATAGACAGGAATAACCTCACAGAAAGCTGTAGGTTAAACCAGCACACTGGGTAGAAGACACAGACTAAATTTGGAGCAGGTTGGATGCTAGACAGGGAGAAACTTGGACTAATAAGGAGTCATAGGGAATAGCATGAAGTAGAAAATTGGAAGAGATGGAAGTTAGGAACTGGAGGTCCCTGTTCTCCCAATACTGAATCTATAGTTTTAGATTTTTTTGAAATTCAAAAAGAAAGAGCTAATGTATTTCTAGCAGTTTTAGTTGTTAAGATGTCACGCAATGTTCTAAATGAGTTGCAATTTCATGAACCCTCAGAGATTCATGTTTAGGTAAATTGATTTCTAAGAAAAAGTGTAGGTGTGAATAGCAATTATCACCTGCCAAAATGAAACAGTTGTCTCTCAACAGTTTTCTAAAGGGCCACTCAGCATCACAGCTCCATGAGGTCCTAGGCCTGAAGTCATCCCTCTCAAATTTTAGGTATTTAACCCCTGGAGAACAGAAAATGTGAGGAAGTAAGAAGGGTGGGTCTACTCTGAAAGTGAAGACAAGCCAAGAACCGAAAGTGACAATAATGCAGGCAGGGATCATCACCTCAACAAGAAAACAGTCCCATAGTATCCAAGCCAGGCAAGCAGAGCAGATCCTGTGGCGGTAGTAGGTTTAGTCACCAGCCTCATTATCTTGAGGTGAGTTCCAAGTGATAAGGCAAGGTCAATCCACAAGTGTGGTTAGCATTGAGGGTCTATTGAATAACAGGGGTGGACACACATTTGCTTTCATGTCTTGGGCAAAGACCAAGATCCTGGGCTGAGTACAAATGGTGCTCCTGGGTCAATGCCAGAGGGGTTGTGATGGAGATCTCAGGTGAGGCTAGCATGGGCAATTCAGGCTTATTGGTACACTTAGGATCCTGACAGTAAACACCTCCAGAAGATGGTTCAGTTCATCTGAGGTCTAATTACATAGCTGGAAGTGCATAATTCTTTTAACTGAATGTGGAGCAAGTAAAGATTAAGTTGAGTCTTTACTTAGGAATCTTACCTTATTTCATGAAGTAAACCTGAACTTGTGCTTAATATCATATTAAAAAGTTCAAAAAATAAAGAGAAAGAAGAATACGGGCCTTAAGAAATCCATATAAATGATAAAAATAGGTGTTGCGATGACGATGTCAAATGTAAAATTGCCACCAAGAGAATGGAGGACTGTGACCTCATTCTCTCAAAAAAGATATTTCTTTCTTAAGAAGGGTAAGACATTAATTTATAGATTATGGTGTTTGGAATACTAGCTTTCAGATAATGCTTGGGGCTTGTGGTCATGCCAGCTAAATGAGAAATCATCTGAAAAGCAGAGAACAATTGCTATGACTGCTGCTGTTAGCTACGTTTGTTTTCTCCCTGTTTATGCAGTTATCTTAGGTCCTGGGTTCTTTGCCGTAATAATGCTACTAGTAATAGTAGTAGTCTGAAAAAAGAGCAAATCGATAAACCAGAGTTTGAAATGAAACAAATAATAACCTGCAAACCAAACTTCTGAAATCTCAAACATAGAAGTTACATAGGGAAAAGCTGAAATGGCTTCCATAGCTAATTATTGTCAGGGCAGGCTCAAAAAGAGAGGCAAAAATGTTGGTTATGTTCATTGAAAATCAACTAAAAATTAAACAAACAAACAAACAAACAAAAGTTTTGGAAATCTCAGATTTACCTAGAAATTTTTCCTCATGTAAGCCCTAGATTTGGCCAACAAATTTTTAAAGGCAATGTCTGAGAAGCAGGGACATAAAATTAAAGCTTTTAGTAGGTGTTACATCATAATATAGTAGGACTCATAATTGGCTCAAAAGGGTCGTTTTTCATTATGCAATGGTTTATTCATACATGAATGCATATAATAAATCCATAACTCACTTTAAACCAAAAATCTTTATTTGTGTTATCAAATCATATTGTCTTTGATTTGAATTTTTATAGTTCATTTTTTTCTTACTGCTTTGACCATGGTCACAAGCTCACAATAGTTAAATGAATTTATTTTTATTTTTTTTTATGTCAGGGGCAGTGTCGATGTTCTTTACTTTTGCTAGAAATTTTAAAAGGGTCAGATTGTCCCTTTGGGTACGTCTACTATAAGAGCTCAGCATAATTGTTCAAGGGTAGTACTCTTTTTGTTTTAAAAATACCCAGTATTACTGAATATATGGCACTTTTTCTTCCATCATGTAACAAGTATCCTAAATAACTGTACGAGCTGTACAATATATGTGCCCAGTTATATCACAATAGAAGTCTGTAATCCATTTTCAGATTGCTAGTTAAGGCAAAGGAATATAAAATTAATCCTTTGATCAGAGAAGTGGTTTTTTTTTCAGTTTTTGCTAACACATTAATTCTTTGGATGCTGCTTCAGTCCATGAAGTCTGAAATGACCTTTTTCAGTCCTAGTTTGAATTAGTATATTAACAGCAGTAATGCTTCAGTCCCAAGACTGATGATGCAGTAATTTTCCAGCCTAATCATACTGAACTTCAAACATATTCACAGAAATTCTATTGAAGTTACTGTCTCAGAAGTATTTTTGCAATGTATGTGAATTACATATGATGGCACAACTGTTAGACAAGTGTTTGTACAGCTTATTGGAAGTGAAATAGAGGAAGATACTTCCCTAAGGTAAAAGCTCACATGAACCTTGTTCCCATCTTTGATCTTATTTGGACCTCACATTCATATAAGCTGAAAAAAAAATAGAAAATTTAAACAAAATGTTACTCTTTTCTAGTCATCACTGGTAACTTATGCCAACTATTTAAATTGCAAAACAATGAATACTTAAAATCATTCTCTCCACATGTACACATGACTTACACACATCCATGAACAACTGACACCATGCTGAAGACCGAGGCAGCAGTGAGACTTCTATGTGTCACTCAGCATTTGGACAACTCAACCAGCTGGAGTGAGTGTTCTGACTTTCCAAGGCCCTGGTGTTGGTCACAGTTGGGCTAGACACTTTTACTGTTGAGTGTTATCTATAGAGTACTGTGTATTTCTATGAGGCAGAGAACAGAAATCATTAATGGCCTGCTATAGCTATCTCACTTGGACCTTAAATTCCATGTGACAGAGGTGACTAGTTATGTTCTTGAGATTATCACACCATAGATTTTCTTTGTCAAGAGAAAACTCCATAATATATTTATGGTCTATACTTTCAGTAATTGTGGATGAAAGAACTGCTGAGGTCAGAGGTGTTTTCTGGAGATCATCTGGTCCAATCTGCCTGACAAAAGCAGGGTCAGCTAATTTTTCAATCACCCTCACTGTCCACTTATTGTCTGTACTTCATCAGATGGTCTAACAGGATGTTATGGCAAGCCTTAATAAAATAAAGATAAATAACATTCATTGCTTTCACCTCATGGACAGAGCCTGTCAGCCCATCACAGAAGGGTATGTCATTGGTTAAGCATGATTTTTAACTAATAAATTCACACTGATAACTTACAGACATAGTCTTGATCTTCATATCCTTGAAAATTACTTCCAGGATTATTCCCTCCATCATATTCTCAGGAACTGATGTCAGGCTGAGGAGGTTGAAGTTGTGTGGCCAGTACTGTGACAGACAATAAAAAGAGCTTTTTTAAATATGTTAACAGCAAAAGTACAATCAGACATAACATTGATCTGTTGCTTGACAGGGTCAGTCACCTCACAAATAGGGATCTAGACAAAGTAGAGACATTTAATGACTTCTTTGCCTCTGTCTTCAATACCAGTGATAGGCCCTGGGATACCTGGAGCCCTGTGTTGGAAAATTGTGACTGGGGGCATAATAAACTCCTAGTTGACCCTGAACTTGTTCGGGACTTGCTGCTCCATCTGATTGCATGTAAGTCCATGGAGCCTGATGGGATGCATCCGAGGGTACTGAAAGAGCCTTTTCCGTGTTATTGCAGGATCTCTCTCCACTGTTTATCAATAGTTTAGGGAACCTGGAGACATCACAGTTGACTGGAAGCTGACAAATGTCCCAATTTTCAAGGGTGAGAAGGAAGACCCTGGTAATCCTGTCAGTCTCACTTCAGCGCCTGGTACTGCCTAGGAACTTATTGAAAAACACTTGAAAGACAATGCACTCATTGGTTATAGCCAGTATGGGTTCAGAAGGGAAAAATTCTGCTTAGCCAACTTAATTTCCTTTTATGGTCTGTCCATGTCTATGCAGGGCAAGACAAACTGAGGTCTAGTTTTGCTGATTAGTTATACCTCAGGGTCGGACATACCCAAAAGTTCAGAGAAGAGTGGAGAGAGAAGTGAATTAGAGATTTCCACTCCTACTGTAAACTAACCATTTATTACACTTGCGATTGTGGTTGCTCAGCAGATATATTTTTACCTTCTCAGGGCAAAGGAAGCTCTGCTTTAACACTGGGATCATCTTGAAAGACTGATCCTTTTCACAACCAGAAGCAGCCACTTAGCGGGTCTTGGCTGACTCAAGTATTGACCCAAAATGTAACACTATGACCAAAATAACATCCATTGACTATCCAAACTTGAAATTCAACAAGCTTACTGACTTCTAGGAATTATTCTCAGATCTTCTTCCTCTAGCTCTTCCCATGCAAAACTGTCATGAAATCTTTACTCTCTCCTGTTTGTTATTCACTACTTCCTTTAAAGTGCTAAGGAAAAACGTGAAAAAATGGAGCAGCTATCCATTTAAAAGGTGTTTAAAAAGTGTTCAGGTGCAACCAAGATTTTTAGCCTTTCATTCTAATTTTCAAGACAATAAAATCTACTTATGTCCTATTTTTTACTAAATTTCCTATTGTCAGTTCTGATCTAAACGGTATTTAGAGGAGAAATTAATGAGAACTGAAAGGAGGTTGTAGAGAAGTGGATGTTGGCCTCTTCTCCCAAGTGAATAATGACAGGAAAAGAGGAAATGGTCTGAAGTTGTGACAGGGGAGGTTCAAATTAGATATTAGGAGGGATTACTTTACTGAAAGGCAATGGAACAGCCTGCCCAGGAAGGTGATTGAGTCAATGTCCTTGGAAGTATTTAAGAAATGTGTAGATGTGGCACTTCAGTGCATGCTCTAGTGGCGTGCTCTAGTGGCCGAGAATGTAGGGGGGGTTTGTATGTTTTTGGCTCAGAAGTCCAACCACAACAATTCTGTGATTCTGTGAAATAGGGCAGATTTTCCACTATAGGAGTGCAGTTGGATGGTAGTTGCAGTGGGTTTTAAGCAAGTATAGGAGTAATGCTATTTTTTGCCGTAAGAACTCTGAATTCAAGCTACTGCTTTTTCTTCCTTTTTTTTTTTTCCTTTTTCTACAGCTTAACCAGTTTCACACTTGTTGAACAGACATTTTGTCCGCAGCCCATCTCAGAGACAATACTCACAATATTTCTACTTACATCTTCCCACTCAAGCCCTTCTGTTGTTTAATTTGTAGGCCATGCTATCGATTAATATCTGCTCAATAGTGTTAAATGTAGTGTTATTGTATCAAATAGTTCAAGACATCAGCTATGCCGAAGAAAATAGGAATGTATAAATCCTGATGATTTTATTAGAAAAAAAATTGACCACCACAGATGCACTACTGGAGACATTAAACTCCCAGTTAAATATTACAGAATAATAACAACAAATCTGAAAACAGCAAATCAAGTGCTATAACAGATGAAGCTGGGAGGAGGTAAAGGAAAGAATTTGTTCACGGGCAGGCAAGAAGACAGCCAGAAGTCTGAAAATAGAAGCAGAACATATTTCAAAAGAATCAGAATGCCGAAGGTAATCAGTTTATAATATAATATATAACTCTCTTGTCCATGTGTTACTGCTAGTTAAAAAAAATAAATAAACTACTATAACTATATTTACATTTAACGTGCATGTTCACTGAAAAATTTTCATAGGATCACAAATAAAATAATATTTGAACATCATAAAGTTGATCAGCCTCTGCTCTAGAATCCAAATTTCAAATCTGAAAGTTCTGTCAGATATTTTTATTATAAAATCATTATATAGAACTATTTGAATATAAATATTTCAAGAAAATGCACTTCATTTTGACAGTCTGAAGTCAAACTAATGCTAATTAGTCCAATTTCATCATTCTGTGCTTAAATACATGTAAATGTTAGCTGTGAGATATTCAGCACCTCTTAAGTGTTCTCATCTGCGATTATGTCCTTTTTCATGCATTTCCTTATATCATTACTCCTTAATCTAACTTTTGTTCTTATGCTAAGTTATGCTAATGAATGCTAGCTGATACAGCTTAAGATTTATGCAAAAGTCTGAATATTTGAGAATAAGAATGTCAAACACATACCAGGATCTCAGCTGAAAAAAACGATTTTGGCATTCTCTTGATCGACACCAACATACTTCATATCTGATAAGCTGTTGCAATATTTCTGTGAAAATTAACCTGAAACGTAATGCAAATCCAAAGAACACGGCCAAAATCTTGTATTATATTTAAGCCTATGTTTTATTTTGAAACACGGTTCCTAAAATAAAAGTAAGCTGCTGTAGCTGTCACAGAGCAGGTTAGTGTAAATATGTATCTGAAAGTGTATGCTGACTCAGAATCTGTATGTAAGGTCATGGTCTGTAGGATCAGGACTGCACGACTCATGTACATAGATAACTGCTACATTAAAACATATTTTTGGTCAAAGGCTTTTTTTGAAGGTTTTCTTTTGTGTGTGTGTGTGTGTGTGTTTGTACTCAGTACAATTTGCTATCATCTATCACCTAGTAAAATGATAGTTGTCTTCAATGTACTCCTCAAAAGGCCTTTGTTAAGACTGCGGGACAAACATGAATTGATATTTTTAAGGTCATGACCAATATGACTTAAAAGTCAGATTAAATAAAAATTCAGATGGTAACCCAAACTAAAGTGTAGAATTCCCAAAAAGCTGTTAACAGCTATATTGTAGACACCATAAATTCTAGTGTATAATTATGAGGACGAAGCCCATCTTGAAAGACCATCCTATGTCTTATGAGCATTTATGAATTAAGAATATAAGTTCATGAAGGTAAATTAAGAGAAAATATCATTTTCAGCTGTATTTTTCCAGCTTTTTTTTTTTCTGTCAGAAAATGTGCAGGTTTGCTTACGACTTTTTGAAATTTTTTCATAGTGAATTCTGTATGAGAATCGTATGTCCTCATATGTTTCCATTCTTGTAAACTTTCTGTAATTTTCAGCTATAATTATCAATAATGACACATATGAAGTAGTAACGATAAAGTTAAAGAAATTTTAATAAGTATGGACATAAAAGTGCACACTAAAATAATGTATTTAGTATGTACATATCTGCCTACCAGATGACCCAGTTTATCAACTTTGGTATCTTCTGCTCATGAGATTTTGACACTGTTCAGTGATTTCTGATTGACTGATTCTACTTGCATTGTCAGTAGTCTCTTTCTGAAACTCTTCTTAGTCTTCTCGGCTATGTTAAAGGATTTGACTGATTCAGTCCTGAATTTTTTTCTGGTATCAAAACCTGCTCCAAATATTAAGTAGTTGCACACCTTTTTACAGTGCTTTACAACTATAATGCATCAGTATATAAGTTACATAAATATATAATAATATAATAAGAATTTCAGGAGAAATATATTTTGTGTTTAAATCATTAATTATTTTTTTTTTTTAGTATTAAATATATTTTAAAAATTAGTAAATAAAAGAATGAATTAAAATAAGCATTTAAGATTGGAAGATGTAGTTGCAGATTTCATTTTCAGAAACTAGGCTCCATTGTTTGGATATTCCTTGTGATGATGTATGAAGCATTGCAGTATCAAACTCAAATGAAAACAGTGCAGAAGAGACAAATGTCCTATTCTAAATAACAGACTCAGAGAGAGAATGATGTATGGAGTCTAATTTATGGCCAGATAAAAAAAAAAAAAAAAACCAACAACACCAAAACCAACCAAACAACAAACAACTGGCTTCCTAGAGCACAGAATGGAATTTCAAGTTCGGAGCTAAGAACTGACCTTTGCTGGGCAGTACAAAGGTTGTAATATGAAAAGCAGCATTACCTCCAAAATGGAGGCATTCATCTGCTAAAAGCAAGCAGGTAAGAATGACCCTCTTGCTTCTTTTATTGTTTATGTCTGCACAAAGTATATTTGCTATGGACTCTTTAATGACTTTTTCAGTGCTTTTTGATTTTTGGTAAATTTTTGAAAACGAGCAAAAATGACAAAGAGACTGCTTCGGCTAGGGAAGATCTAAGAGTGAAAAAAATCCCACAGAACATAACATTAGTAGACCATTTGTAAAGGAAATGGAAAGATGTATCTTGAATTTTAATCTTTTTTATTATAAAGTTATGACTGTAAAAAATCTGTTAAATTCTTATCTGGATTTAGGTTGAATGCCCACATAAATATTTTTTTTTTTAGATCCCTCAATTCACTTTTGGATGTAGTCCCTTAGTATCTAGGGCATTGATTGTAAAGGAAGATTCCCAGAAGTGTTTGCAAGACATGATGAATTACAAATGCTATACAGAATCAGTGGGAGGTATTGTCACACAAGTGGTATTAAGGGCCTTGTAAAGCCATCTGGCCAGATAAAATTACAAGGGAGGAACTGATGAATAGCTGACCCTTTAACTACAAATGTGCTATGTATCTCTTACCCAGTTTAGCAACAACTTAAACTAGATACAGGAGGCTATGAAATTTATCAAAAGTGAAAAGGAATGTGAAGTGAGGGCTGACTCAGACTTGTAGTGGACACCATGACATCTGTGCTGAAAAAGAAGTAACCGGTTTTGCACAGGTTACACGAAGAGTGACTACTGTGGGAGGAGAGTAAAGAGAAGAAACTATCAAGTTAGGCAGTCCTGGCTTAACATCATCCAAGATCAGTACCAGGAAGAAGTATCAGCTCTTAGCCATTCCTGTGGGGATGTGTAAGGTGTGATCAAGTCTCCTAGCCAGAATGTACTTCTAATAGACATGGAGTTAAACTGACATACCCTGTGGATTTTTATAAAGCCACCCTACAGAAGACAGGTTGTACTGCTATGTCTGTGATTTATATGTGTGTTACGGCAAGTCAAAGTGCCTACTCATTTTTATTGTAGGATTCCTTTGCCCAGTTTCTGAAGGAACTAACTAGTAAGTGCACCCAAAATATTTCCTCAGTCTGCTGACTCTGTAAGTGACAGCAGTTCTCATGCAGTATGAGCAGCAGAGCAATTCAGATCATTTATGTTCTAGTGGAAGTGATAAAAGGAAGGGCTTTGGAGAGACTGAGGAATGGAAGGACTTCCTATCATTTCCAGAGAGTGTTCACACCTGTGTAAGCAGCATGCTTACAGAATGACTAGAATATATTGTCCATAATTTGTGACAAAACGCAGAAAATAGTCCTGCCTTGATCCTCTTCATTTTCAAGGTTAGTATTGACCAGAGAGTAAATAGGCATGATTACAGGCAAGTGAGGTAAATATTTAAAACTTTAAAGGTTAAATTTCTTGCAAAGCTGTTTGTAATAAGGAGGGGGGAAAAAATAAATCTGTACAATCAAGATATGAAAGAACTTTAACTGTGAGATATAGTTACATTAGCTCAAAAAAATCTATTTCATTCCATATAGGTTCTTAAGAAATAATTCCAATGCATGACTCACACAGAAGTTATTGGCATATTGTCCCAAACTGGATGCCGCTTCACAATGTGATTGTGGAATTAAATTTCTGTGGAATCTCCATTCTTAGGGATATTCAAAATATGACTGGACAAGACCTAAGCAATCTCATCTAGTTTTGAATTTAGACATGGTTTAAGCAGGAAGTTAAGCTGAACTCTAGATGTTTCTTGCACTCAAATCTTTTCTGTGTTTCTTCAGGTCTTCAGAACACACCCACTTCAAAACAGTGGATATGGAGACCTGAATATAAGAAAGTAAACAGTAAGATCAAAGGAGTTGCCTGATTTTATTTTTTTTTGTTGTTGTTTTATTTGAAAATGTATTGATTGTATGGGATGGGGACTATAGTTTTGTCAGAAAAAGAAAAAGAGGATGAGATCTTACATATATGTAATTTGTGATATAAAACTTGTCTGAGGAAAAGAAGTTGTTCGTTTTTGTTTTGTTTTGTTTTGTTTTAATGGTATAAAGCAAGAAGCAGAAAAATACAAGACAAATCTCTAACAATCAGTGGACATGTGAGTTCTTTTGTAGTTTTGTTCCAGAGCTAAGTATATGTGTCAGGAACATGCTATCAGTATCCATCTTGTACAAAGATCTTGACTTCTTCTTCCTGTTGTGTAGTATGTCAAGATTTACATTGCGAAGTATTAATTTACAGTCCTTTCTACCCACTGTAAGCACCTTAAAAAATACATCATCTGAGACAAATAATCAAGAGTTCATTAAGAAATTACTGCGCATTTACAACTGACTGACTTTACTACAAGTCACAGACTATATATTACTTAAAATCTGGTCAGAACAGCAGCATGCCAAGGAAAACAGTATTTATATCCTACTGTAAGCACAATATCTGTTTTGCTACAAGGTAAATTGCTGGTGAGGATGATCTGAACATCTACATGGCTGCAATTTTCCAGAGGCTGCTTAATGAACTTTACAGTGTCAGAAAACCATGACTTTGCATTCTGTACCGTCTGGGATCAGAACTTTTATACTGACTCACACAACTTTCTGGATTTTACTTGATAGATGAGATCTCTCTGTATATTAGCGGCAATATGTAGAAGCTGTCTCTTTCACCTTAGCAGTATATATCTCATTAGCATTCGTGCTGGGGCAGCTTGAATAACTCTCCTTCAACAATATTAACCTTAACATAAAGTCCATCTTCAGAAAATATTTTTTCCAGTTCAAAATCCAGTATTATCCACTTCCCAACTCTACAGCATGGTTAGAACTGAGTGCAAACTACACCACGTGCTTATTTTTATAAAAGGAAAACTCAGGCTGCAGACCAAATGCTGCAGAAGGCTCCAGCAGGCATCTAATCTAGTCAGTTAATGGTCAAGACACCTGAGTTGTTTTGCAACGTGTTTGCAAATAATAAGTCTAAGTGTCTCAGAAAATCATAGGTAAAAAAACTTGAAGGACTTATATATGACTTTCCTAGGAGTTATTTAACATATTAATAAAAGACTATAGCTGTACTTGCAACATTTCAAGAGCTTCTTATCAAAAGAGCAAAGGCCGTATCCATGTTAATGAAGAATATGTAAAGTAGATTGAAGACTTGCAGTACTAAGTTCACTCTCCTTAATAACTGCAATTTGCTAAAAATAGAAGGTGAATTTTTGCAATATCAAGACAAAAATTGTGACAGGCATCCAAGATACAAATATATTCTTAAATTTAATTAAAATCACTGAAATGTACACTCATGGACTATCACAGTAATTCATGTTTTGTCCTGATCATACGTTATGAATTCATCATATGGGCTGTTCCACAGAAAGCGTTTATTTCCATACCCTCCAGCTCTCAGAACTAAGAAAATAACACCTAACATTGAATAAGGCTCCAACCATGCATTTATATTAGTTCTCTGTTTGGCTTTGTTTACTGTAGCATTATCATCGAAAAGGACAGTTCACGCTTTTTTTTATCATGAGCTAAACCTGGAGGTTTAGATGTTTAGAAAACTTTTTCAGACCCCAGATGTATTTTATTTTATTTGCATGTTCAATTTGGTTTTTAAAATGGAAAGATATGTGATAACAGAATTTACATACACTTTAGCTGTAGGGCACTTGTGTTCACTGAGAGGTTGCTGCTTTTTTCTTTGCTTTGGGTTCTCTGAAGGAGCTCTTGACTCCATACAGATGGCTTTCTGAAAGCTAAATAAACCCACACTGCAGAACATAGAATCATGTCAATAGTTTTTACTCAAACAAAGGAAACTTTATAGAGGCCTTGCCCTAATAGTTATTCCCTGAGGACAGTTCCATGTGTGCGTCTTGTTATTCTGTTCACTGCATATGGGTAGATTGTATTCAGCTACATAAGGACTGAAGCAATTTACCTTATTCTAGATTTAGCTCAAGAATAGTGAAGTCAGAATCCATCTTTTTACCTTTACAAAAACCTAATTTTTGTTAAATAAAAATTGATATTAGATATAGAATTTCAAATGTGAAACCAGATCCTCAGTTATCATAAATCAGCACAGCTCCGTAGAATTAAACTGAGTTCTACTAATTAACCCCACCTGATGGTTGTCCAATCTTCTGTTATAATTAGGATTCTCATCTCAAACCACAAAAAAAGGTATTGTTCAAACAATGGGAAGCCTTAAGAAAGAAATGGTGTAAATATTTATTTTAGGAAATTATATGCAGGCTTCCAAACAGAGACAGTCATACGTCTTTGAACAAAGTATAGAATTGTATTTATAGTATAATTTAAAATAAATATGAAAATAATTATTTAATCAGCCTGCATTTACAATTATATTTAGGAGAGTATCCGTATAGATGATAGAACAAAGTTATCCCTTTCTTCTTTGCATTAGAATATTCTACTGTACAGGCATTCATTGATGGGAAAATTGTCTTTTAAAGAGTCACAGTAGGATACATACTGAATATAATCAAGGTAAGAAATATGCTTTTTTACATGAAGATACACAAATAACTTTTGCTGAAAATGCTGACAGAAACAATATTCTTAGATGCTGGAAGAAAAAGTGGTTTTCCTGGGTTGAGTTATAGAAATATATTGTGGTTCTTATTTACTTTCCAGGTTATAATAAAAATAAACTTCACAAGAGGATTGCAATTTAACTGTGAACATTTTCCATAATCATGGATCATGATAATAAAAAAGAGGGAGAGAAATCTCAGGGCAACTGAAGAATCTATTTTAAATCAAGAAAGGTTGCAAGGGCTAGCAAAATTCAACAAGTTAGTGAATTTATTCACACTGTTGGAGAGTCCAAATGTAAACCAAAACAAAACAAAAAAAACCCAAACCACAAATGGATCACAAAACACACCCATCCCAAACTTTTGAACAAATTTGCATCCTCTGCCCCTAGAGATCAGAAATTATTTCTTGCCTTTTCATAGTAAACCTGGGCTTGACTATGTGACCAAGTAAAAAGGAAGCACAGCCATCACCAGAACACTGACCAGCAACAGGGAGGGAGGTGATAGGTGTGAGGCCCTTAGCATATAACTAATGGTAGTAAGATCAGTGAAAACCAGCAGCAAACTTGCATGGAAACTTTCTTCAGTCAGTTGTCTATGACTAAACAGAGTGCATGACACTGATTTTTAACATGGGCCACAATCAAATCTGACTTCAATGAATGTTCTCTTTCCTGTTTCTGCCTGAAGTTAACAGTGCAGTTTAAATACAATCCCTCATTAACTATTCCTTTTCATTTTCCTCCAGCCAGTGATTTAGACACTTTCTATTACAGAAGCTGATTAATAACCATGAGTATCATGAGTCTGACAACTCTCAAAACCTATCATATTCTTTAGCTTATAACATCCTTTTGCACAAAAATTTCCACGATTTAATTATGCCATTCATAAGTTTATATAAGGCAGTTATCTCTCAAAAGAGGCAAGCACTACACAGATAACTGATTTCTCATTTAAAACATTATTCCTTTCAATAAATCCTCACAAATGTTGCAATTATTATTCACTTCTCTATCAACGACAACATCCTCACAGCAGGCATCTAACTGAAAACGAATAAGATATCATCTATTCTTCTTTTACTGTGGTCTGTTCTGAATCTGCAGATGACCCGTAAAATTCAGGAAATAAAAACACCCACCAAGAAATAAAGGCTACTCCCCTGTTTTGCTACAAAGTGATTTGACATACATCTTTGAAAACCTGAAAAGAATGAGACAAGAACAAGGGAAACACAATGTTGACATGCAATCTGCAAACACCTATACAGATGCAGAAACTCCTGCTCAGAAGTGATCATGTATTAAGACCTGAAGTTCACATCATTCTCCAAGTCTCCAAGATCAGCTTGAAGTATTGTTTTTAGCCATATACCAGCACCGTTTTAGGGCTTATAGTATGCATATGAATACATAGGTGACGGTGTTATACAGGACTCACAGTAGCTTAATGTGAGGAATTTGAAATTTATATTTACTCCCACAAACTCAAACATCCTTCTCTGAGACAGACATGATATGCCACCTGACAAAGACACCATTACTCTCTGTGGAGCTCAGTATGTTAGAACAGTTTTGACAAAGTGACATTCTACTATATCTGAACACCCTGCATCCAAAACCAGTGATTTCAATGCCCACCTAAGGAAAAAAAGATAATAATATTAATAAAAACCCCTCCCTTAAGAATGTCTTCATTTCCAATAGCTTTTCCTTATTTATCTATCAAGAATCAGTTAACCAAATCTTCTCACTAAAATTTTGTGCTCAGTTTAAGGCCAGGCTGGTACTCTTAGTACAGCAAACTCATCTACATATGTCTGTTAAAAATGTAAGGATGAAAAAGATAAGATTTTTTTTTTTTTTTTTTTTAAATATGTACTCCACAGTATGTAGTATGCATTTAAATTCAAGAAGACAAAATGGTTGAATTTTATTTAGAGAAGAAACATTTGCCTGATGTGAAAGGAAGGTATATCCCTGTAACTCTAAGGTCAGCTGTTTTCTGTCCTCAACAACCACAGTGTAATCTCTTGCTTAAGAGGAGACGTTCTTATATCCATTAGCACATGAACGATGTGTGTGGAAAATGGCAGACACTACTGTTTTTGACTGTGTAAACAGAGTATTCAGGTATTCAAATCAAGATTTCTTTATAGAACTACATTTACTGTAAAATTGTGGGACAGGATGAAAAAATTACTTTACACATCAATAACAACCACATGTCTCCTCTGGAGAACCGCTCTATTCTAGATAGACATCCTCCACCAAAACAATAACCACCCAAGAAAACCCCAAATCCACGAACAAATACTTTCTCCATGATATCCTTAGTTCTTCCTCACCATGAAAGAGAGAACCAGATTGCAACTCTTCACCTTCAAGCTTCCTGAGATTATCTTTGAACTAATCCAATCATCTTGCTGCGATTTGCAGAAAGCAGTTTCTTCCCACCACTTCTAGAAGTCTCAGAGAAAAAAAAAACAAACAAAACAAACAAACAAACAAAAAAACAAACAAACAAAAACTGTTACTCATTTCTGTGTTTTTAACTTTCATGCCTGCTTCATGTTGTTCTAATGCTGAACCAGAGGTATTAATTATTTCATAGAAAAATACAGTTACCTGTCCCAAAACCCAGAATAACCTTTCCAGATTTCCTACTAAAGGGCAAAAGTGGAAGCCAAAAGATATTCTAATGCAAAACTTACCATCTTGTGATTGGATTCAAACCACTTCCCAAAAGAATTACAGGAAAATTAAAGATTAATAGGAAAAGAGGTCTACAATTTCTGTACATTTCCTCCATTGAAGATATAGGTATTACTTTGGTTCTTTACTGTCTTGTACAGGTGGCTCATATGAGGAAAAAAAAAAGTTTTGCATCTCATTTCTGTATCCCTTATGCACTTGAACATATCCCTCTTTGTAGTTGCAAAACTAGTAAATTCATTCATATTTCTCAAAAGCATAAGAAAATGTTTTTAAATCCATACATGGCATGTGGCTTTCTTATCTCTTATATGGACTTTGATTTTAATACCATGTATGGATTTGTTAAAAACAACAGACTCAATTTTACCTGAAAGTACTCTTCTCCAAAAGACTGACATTTTGTCAAGGCTGACACAATATTTTACCTAAGCTGACAAATGCTTGATTTGGTTACTGTTTCCTTATGAAAAATAAAGACATAAAGACTTTAAATTAAGATCAAAGAACCTTCTCATCTTCACTACTCATGGTAGCACTTAATAATCCCAAACAGCTTGACAGTTTTTATACACAGATAGTATTTAAGTATTTTAAAAAAGGTACACATTTCAAGAATATTAAAACCTTATTCACTTATGTCCTCTTAGAGAAACCGTACTCTAGAGAACAACTTGGACATAAATATTCTGAATTGTAAAGATTTCTGCAATTCTGAGTTAATTAAAGCCTCAAATAGTGTCATATGTATTAAAAAAACAATTACTAGTGAGAAATTTTGTACAAATCTTCTTTTAAGAAAAACAATTAGTTTTGATACTTATTTTATATCCATTTGATAACAATATTTTTTTCATTATGCAAAATGAAAAGTTTTCATAGAAGAATAATGTCTGTATTACTGAATCCAGAGATCCTAGTACAGTTCTGTGGCACAGGTTCATATTTATTTCATGTTAGAGAAGAGCTCAAGATAAACATTGCCTTATCTTCCCTTCGAGAGGCAAGAAACCTCGATTCCGAGGCCAGTTAAGAAATTTGGGATAGGTCAAATTTGCTAGCACATTTTGGGGTACAGGATGCTATGACATGCATAGGGTTTCATTCCCAGTAGTTAATCAAAGCAATCTAAAAATACCCTCAAGAGGAATGTGGGCCTCTAAAGAAAATTTGTGTCATGGTTTCTTCTAAGATCCCAAGATCTGTAGTGCAACAATCAGCTAACACACTTAAAGGTATACCAAAGAGCAGAAATAATCTGCTTTGCTGTTGTGTTTGGGAAAAAAATATAAAAAATGTAGGTATTTGGGACACCAGAGCATGTTATCTTATCTTCTGCTGCCATGCCAGAAAGGCAGAAATGTAAAAAAGCCCTGTGCTACCTGGCAGCAGCATGTGGATGTCCTGGGACACTTTGAATAACACTAGATACCTATATTTAAGCAATTAAATTTGGTTCGGGGGGTTCCGACATCTTATTTGTTTCTTTTAGATGCAAATTAGCAATTTGAAAAATTGCATACCTTCCCTGAGGTTAAAAGGATAGGCTGGCATTAACTCTGAGATGTATGAAAACGCTTTGAGCATTCACCTGTGATATAGGACACTGCCTTCCAGTGCTAAACTAGTTTATGCACTTTAGGTAACATTAAAGAAGAAAAGAAATTGAAATAATACTTTTAGCACAGTGTTAAGAAAATGCCTGATTTTAATTAGATGTATTCCAGATGAATATAAAAGACTTAAATGTCTGTCTGCCAGCTATAAAAACAGAAAGATAGATGAGCTGGAAAAGAGAGTGGGCTGAGGAAAAGGAAAGGCAGGGAAGATGGAAGATTAAAAAATGCTGTGCTGCTCATGCACCCTTTAACTCCAGTCTCTGGTATTTTACTTAAAAGAGCTTATGAAACTATCATTATTAAAAGCCTATCAGCTATCACAATGGCTGCATAAGACAGTAGCATTTGTTCTTAATTTCCTGGTAGCCACAACTAGACATTTGAAAAACACCCTAGGCGATTAAAAAAAGTTGTCAGTAACTCTTCCCCTAACTTAAACTTTCACTGTATAATCGTCAGGAATTCAATAAACTGAATGCTATGGCATTATATATTTAAGTATTATTATAGAAACATCTATGTCGTGGCTTCAGATGGGAAAAAGTTAATTTTTAAGCTACTAGAAATAGCTGCTGTGTTTCGGATTTAATATGAGAATAATGTTGATAATACATATAATTTTAATTGTTGCTAGGTGATGTTTACATGATGTTTTTAATTTTCCAATAGAAGTTGAGAGGGAGCATAGGCAGGAAAAGTTGGCGAAAGGAATATTTTACACCACAGAAAGCATGCTCAGTGTATAAATGGGTGTTGTCTGGGTGGGACAGGAGTTGCTGCTTGGGACAGGCTGGGCTACTGACCATCGGGTGGTGAAAGCAACTTGTCTTGTATCACTTGATTTTGTATATTCTATTATTATTATTATTATTGTTGGTTGTCATCATCATCAGTCTCTTCTTCCATTACTGTTCTATTAAGATATCTTTATCTCAATCCATTAGGGCTTCGTGTTTTTTCCCCCTGCTCCTTTTCTCCTTCGTCTACCTACCCTCCTAGGAGTGAGAGTGGGAAGGGAGTGAGAAGCTGCATGGTCCTAATTGCTGAGCTTAAGCCACTACAAGATATTACTATACATTTTAATTATAGCAATTTATAACGATTGGAAACACTAGTTTCTAATATGAAGTATTAAAGAATGGCTTGTATTCCTCTAAGATTATAAGATTTCATATTTTAATAAGTGGAAGTTCTACTTTGCTTGCATAGTCAAAAGATGAGTCCGTATCCAGGTTCCTAGATTTAAGTTTCTACAAGGATCCCTCCAAATCACCCATGGAAGTAGGGTCAATCTGTGGTGAGTAAAATGTTGGTGTCAGTCAATAAATGTGTTGAAGTATGGGACAATTCAGTTACAGTTCAGTTTCTGTTTTAATATGTTTATTACCTTCTCCAAGGCTCGTAACTCCACATTTTAAGATTAAACTGCTACGTTGGTTCAGGACCATATATTTATAGTGAGATTTCATTAACATAAACCCTAATAATTCCTCATCTTCATAATTCAACAACAGTTAAACCTACGCGTTTTAGATGTACATAAATGAAATATGTGTGCATTTTATAAAAGACTTTTATTTCTGCTAATGGCATCCCTGCTTTTGATCCTCCTCTGCCATTGTTTCTGATTTTGCAAGAGTCGTCTGAGGGTACAGATTCTTTGACAATGTATTTTCAAATATTAGTCCTTTTGAAATAGAGTCTATTGATCCAGTAGTGGATTATACCTGTTAAAGTATGTTAATGATATACTAATCGATAATGACTTCTTGATTATTTCCTCTTTGTGTTGTCATGTATTTCAAAGATCTTTATCCCTGAAAAATTGCTTAAACATTATTTCTAAAGAATAGATTAAAGGGAAAGAAAAATTAAAAGCCAAATTATTTCTTATTTTAGACCTGTATCAGAATCACTGTTTCAGTTGCATTTGATCAAAAATGAGTTCATAATACTTATTGTATTAAAGATACGACAAGTGTTTATTTATTAATGACTATGAAAACTGTGGAAATTACAACAAAATCTCTTCTGAAGTTCTGCTTAATTCGTCAGTAGATAGGTTTTACTAGAACAGATTTAACAGTTTTCTAACATTGTTGTTACTGAGATGCAGGGTTTTTTTGTAATGCTGCCATGACATACATTCTAAGCATGCAAAATACAGTTTTCAGGCATAGCAGTGCCTGAAGTGTCCATTAAAGCCTGATATATTAAGACCTGGACCAGCAAAAAAGAACAGCACAAGAACATACCATGAAACAGCACAGCCTTCAGATGTGCAGAAATCATGGATCAGAAACTTCCTAAACAAGAAGATAATACTTTGTTTTCGAGACCTGACATTTTCTTTATTTGCTCTCTCAAAAGTTATCACTATTTTGGTTCAGTAATATGAAAATCAGTAATACAAAAAAATTATATAGACAATTAAAAACTATGAGCTAAAATAAATCTGATTAAAACAAGAATCCTGCCCTCTTTTTTTGTTTATAAATGCATTTTACTAGATTTAGGTTTAGAGTTCTTCCACAAAGCTTTATGAACAGTGTAATAATGTCTCCAAATTACCACCTGCCCTGGCCCTCAGTAATATTTTTGTACAATTTTTTCAGGATCTAAATTCAATCAATCATTTCAGCCTCAGGGGACAGAACTTAGCAGATACTTGATGATACGATTTAGTGGGGAAATAACAATGGATCTTGTTAAAAGCTATCCTAAAAATAGTGAAGTAAGAGCACTGACTCTCTGTAATTGGAAGTTCTAGGCTGAAAACAACACTGAGAAAAGGTTTTTCTTGCTTAAATATAGGCTTACTCTGCCACTTCAGATATTCTAGGGTAGAGAAATCTGCAAGGAGTCACTTTTCTTTTTTATGGAGATCAGAGAATTGGAAGCGATACCTTATGCATTCAGGTTGCATCCCAACATGAGTTCAGGACTATCACAGGGAAAGAAACCTCATTCCTTTCACGTAGTTTAAACCAAAACCAGAATTTATATAGCTTATTAATTCATTAACAGTATATAATTATCCATCAGTGATAACTCAGGTTCAGCATCAATAATAAGAGATAAAACACGACACTAGGCACTTACAAAATGCTAATTGATACCTAAACAAGTTCTATGCACCCTTCTCTAATTCTACCTCACATGAATATGTAGTTATGCTCATATCCCCATTCGCAACAAGTGCAGAACACCTCCTCTGGGAGCAGGTTCTCTCACCTCTGTGCCTTTCCTATAGAAGACATGGGTATTTGAGGTTTATATGCACTTGCAACTCCCTACAGCTTACTGATCCACTCACAGGTGAAAAAAACATCCCATGTACACTCACAATGGGAGTCTCTGCTTGTTGCATATGTTGCACCAGTTTGGTGCAGGCTGCTCCTACTGTCCCACAAGAAGGCTGCTGTATCAGGTCTAGGCTGAGGTTGTGGTGTTGGTGGCATGACTTCTGACAATGTCAGACCAGTTTTGACTGATCTCCTTGCCCAGTCAAGGTCTGTCCCAGCCTGTTACATACTTTAATGCTTCTTCTATACTTTTTAGACTGACTCATTCTTAGTTTTAAAACACTTGTATTCTCCTAATTTCTGTTTAATTCAGTTGATGGATGTCTTCTTCTTTAAGAATTACCAAAACCAGACACTAAATATAACTGTTCTAACACACAAGCCTTTGAAGGCTTTTTACTCACCCTATGTGAAATTTTGTATCCCGTTCCTAAATATCAAATCCTTCCCAAGACCTGTACAGGGAGGGTAAGTAGGCACGTGGCATGTTTTTTTGGCTCAACAGCCAAGAAACCAGGTCTCTCGCCTTAATAAATCTAGACTGAAGAAATCGCCATATTACTGGAATCAAGTATAAGGCTGATTTTCCCTGGTATTCTCAGTCTTGTGGAATAGACCCAGTTGTTTTACGGTAAAAGATGACAGAATGCTCTAGGCATTGATATGGGGGAAAGCCTGAAACATGAATTTAACTTGTACCCCTAAAATTAGGGGAATATAAACCCTGATAGTAATATTTCTGCTTTAGACTATTTTCTAGATAATTACAATAAAATAACTTTATGACTAATATATTTTTTCCTTGAAATTTCAGGTTTCATCTGTTGAGACTTCTGTGGCAAATAATTCCAAAATAAACTCTTCAGTACTAACTTTTGACTACCTTTAAAATTCTGTCTTCAGTTTTAGTGCATGTTCCCTTCTTTATATGGTAGGGAATAAGATATTTCTGATCTATTTTTTCTGAACCATACATTAATTTCTAAGCTTGTCATATCTTCTCTGGTTTTCATTGGTTTGGGGTTTTGTTTTTGGTGGGTTTTTGTTTTTTGTTTTTTGGTTGTTTTTTTTTTTTTTTTTTTTTTTTTTGTTTGTTTTGTTTTTTTTTATTGGTTGGTTGGTTGGTTGGTTGGTTGGTTTTTGGTGTTTTTTTTTTTTGTTTTTTGTTTGTTTGTTTGTTTTTGGTTAATATAAACACTGAAAGCTTTTTTTGGTTTTCTTAATATAGGGATTTCTCTGTGCTTTTTGATTGTTCCATTATCTCATAAACTTCTGCAGTATTCTTTTTTTAGATGGGTCCCTAATAATAGTATTCTTATATGTCTGGATAATAAATATAATTAAATTATATAGATGTTTATAAATACATGTAATGTAAGTAATATCTGTTGTAGACCTTGTCTACCTGGTTTTGTCCAAGGCTTTTGACACAGTTCCCCACAGCTATCTCCTAGAGAAACTGGTGTGTTACCGTCTAGACAAGTGGTGTGGGTGGTGGGTAAGGAACCGGCTGAAAGGCCACACTCAGAGAGTGGTGGTAAATAGCTCCTTTTCAATCTGGCAACCTGTCACAAATAAGGTGACCCAGGGATCAGTGCTGGGCCCTAGGCTGTTTAATAGCTTCACATGAGATCTGGATGAAGAGATCAAGCATACCATGACAAAGTTTGCTGATGACGTGAAACTGAATGGGGAAGTAGACACTTTCGAAGGGAGAGCCACCCTGCAGAAAGGTATGAATAGGCTGGGGGAGTGAGCTAATGAGAACATTATGAAGTTCCACAAGGACAAGTGTAAGGTTGTGTACCTGGGAAACATAACCCAGGAGCGCAGCACAGGCCGGGATCTACCTGGCTGTGGTGCAGCTCTGTGGAAAGAGACTAAGAGGACAGCAAGACTATTACAAGTGAACATTGTGCTGCTGCAGTAAAGCAAGCTGACAGCATGCTTGGTTGCATCATCAAGGGCATCAGCAGCAGAGAGAAAGAAGTCATTATCCCACTCTACTCAGTACTTGTCAGGCCATACCTGGAATACTGTGTTCAGTTCAGCAAAAAATGCTATGGGCAGGCTGGAGAGATTCCAGAGAAGGGCCACAAAGACAATCAAAGGACTGGGAAGCTTGTCATACAAGGAAAGGCTGAGACAATTGGATTTGTTCAGCCTTGAGAAAAGAAGGCTTAGGAGAGACCTTATAATCGTGCTCCAGGATTTAAAGAGAATTTATAAATTAGACAGGGACCCCTTTTTTACAAGGAGTAATGTGGAAAAGACAAGGGGTAACGGGTACGTGTTACTCCAGGGGAGATTCCAATTGGATATGAGGAAAATTTTTCACAATTAAAACTGTCAGCCACTGAATTAATTTTGCTAGGGAAGTGGTGGACTCCTCATGATTAGAGATTTTTAAGATTCAGCTGGACAGAGTGCTAGGCCATCTTGTCTAGACCATGTTTCTGGTAAGAAAGATTGGACCAGATGATCCTTGAGGTCTCTTCCAACCTGTTATTCTGTATCATGCACAATATAAATATGCATTAAATATAATTTAAGACAACTGCAATAAGTACAATGCACACTTCAAAATAATACTGCATACACAATTTACCAAATCTTTTCCATGATAACATCTTACTCAATTTAGCAGATGACAGATTTTTCTTTAGATTTGGTTTTCTTTTCCTGTTTTCGTTTGAGGTTTTTCATTTGTAGTAAGATTTAATGCTTATTTATTAAAAACAGGGATGAAGCAAAAGGATAAGAATAACGAACATATGGGGGAATTTGTGACTGGAGGACAGGCTGAGCAAACAGTAAAAAACCAGATGATTTAAAGACATTGTAGAAAATTGGCACTGCCACAGCTAGGAGACCAAGACGAGAAGCTCTGATACCGTGTAAAGAGCTGAGTAATCCCAAGGGATTGAAGGAGTTGAAGTATAGTCAGGGGAGAACAAGAATTAAATGAACAAAATCTGTCTCCTTCACAGTAGCTGAGAAACTTTCCTGTTTTTCAGATACTGGAGTAGAATCTAAGACAATGATCTTTACACAGTGAATATATGTAAACCTATCAAGGAAATTAATTTAATTGTGCTTGAATGTTAGTTACATGTATAAAATAAAAAACTTTCAGGTGTATCAAATGTTGTGGCTGATAATTTAAAAAGCTTAAAGGAAAGATGGGATAATTTCATAGAAGATAACAGCTGCATGATCTATTGGATACAAAGATAGCACTATGGCTCTGAACCAGAAATTTTTATAAGTATGACAGCTTACTGGGTGAAGTATTGACGTGTTTTTGCCATATCTTCACTCTTAGACACCTGCAGCAAGCAACTATCAGAGAGAGTATATGAACTGCAAAGGTCTTTGATCTGATTTATATAATAATTTTTGTGGTTTTATATGTATTTCCTCTGCTATCTGAAGAAGAGAAGTCTCTACTCTGTATCTAAAATTTCTAGTCCTCTGCACTTGGTGTCACTAGGACAGAGCTAATTTTCTTAATGCTTGTATGGTACTGTGTTTTGGATTTGAGATTAAAACAGGGTTGAAAACACAACAAAGTTTTATCTATTGCTGGATGTCAAGGCTTTTCCTTTTTTTCAGTCTGTTCCTGTGTCCTGGTTTGGGGTAAAATGAACCAATTTTCTGTTTTACAATTTTACTTTCTTAGCTGGGCCTCTGCTAGCTAACTAAACTCTGAAATTAACAGCATGCTGTTCAAAGAACTGTTTCGTCTCACAGNTTTTGTTTTTATTAAAGTAGTTTAGTTTTTTTTTTTCTAAACTCCTAAATCCCTTCCTCTCCTTTCTTTCTGGGGGGAGGGAAGGCCATCTGTCAATCTGGTTTTGGTAAGTCTGGCTGAAACCACGACATCCTGACAGCAAGTAGGCTAGGTGTAGGCAAAAGGTTTGGAAGGTACACAGCCAGGTCAGCTGTCCCAAATTAACCAAAGACATGTTTTATGACACATCATGCTCAGCCCTTGCAACTGAAGGTTTCATTTATTCAAGGTAGTTGTTGCTTGGATACTGGCTGGGCATCAGTCTGCTTGTAGAAGGTGGCAAACGACTGCCTTTTCTTCACTTATGTAATTGCCTTTTCTTGAGCCGTAATTAAAGAATGCTTTTGGTCTTCCAGTTCTCTACGCTGTCCTGCTGGGGAGAAGGGCAATGGAGAGGATATAAGCAGCTGGGTGAGGTCAACCCACCACCACCACATCCTTTTCAGCATTTGTTCCTGATGCCATTTTATCATGTCATAATTTCTTTGCTTGAGAAGTAAAAAAACAAAACAAAACAAAAAAACCCCAAACTTCACAAACACTCGTGCATCATTCAGTCCTCTGGCATCCAAGTGCCATATTGGTTATTTTTGTGCAGACTAGGCAACAGTAATGTCATTAATGGAAAACAAAAATGAGACCGATATTTAATTTTGAGAATCTCAGAGATTTCTTTAGCTACCAAAGCATGGGCATTTAATGCGCCTTAGAATAGTCTAGAACATCCAACACAGTCAAGTGAGGTCCACAGAACTGATACAGGATTTGTAAAAGACTTGCATCTTTCTGAAGCGGTAGATGAATGCTATGAGGAATTTAACATCCGAATAGTCCTGCATGCCTACATGTGGGCAACCAAATCGAGACAAAGTGTCTTAGGTCACTTATCTTAGCAAAAAATTAGGAAGAATTAGAGTCCTCTAGATACCTGAGGATTTATTTACAAGGAAGTTTGCATATAGAACAAAATTTGGCTAAATTTCAATCAGCGTGTGAGCTTCGGCCATGTCAGTAGTATACTTTCAGTATTTCCAACCACCAAGAATAGCTTGATGGCTTAGGCAACATGAAAGGGTGTGTTTGTTGTCTCTCCACTGGATTGTATCTGGTTAGCAGAAAAAGAGAACAGGAATTCTCTCTGCTCCTTTAAATAAGCCCAGTTTGTGCCCGATGAGGTGTGGCACAGAAATCTCTTCTTACAACTCAAGTTACCTAACTCATATAGTCAGTTATGGATGTCTCTCTTTCTCTTATTTTAAACGCCCCCAGAACTTGTCATGTTAGGCAAGTGTAACAGTAGTCCAGGAACTAATATAATGAGGTTTACTTTTCTTCTCAGCTTTGAACTCATACCTATTAGAAGAAGTAGGGGTGAAGCCAGATTGCATAATAATATTTTGATTAAATATGATCATAATTCATAGAAAACCATCAGGAAGAAACAGGTGGAATTTAGATTCTAAAACCTAGCGAGGCTCATTTTAGATGTGAATAGTAGTATGCTTCATTTCATGTTTCCAGGATCGTTTAGACACTACTGTAAAAGTCACCTGAAGAAAGGAATTACCCTACCTGCTTTATAAACCCTTAAAGGGCAAAGGTATGAGATAAATGTCAATAAGTTTAATTCACTCTAAGAATGTCTCCCACACTTCAAGAGTCACTAAATTGCTTACTTATGGAGATCAGTATGCAAACTTCTAGCAGCATAAGGGTACCTGTATTGCCTCAGATAAGCAAAGAGGGATTCTAGAAATTCTTCTTCATCTATATATTCCCAGGGTGTGCTATTCTTGCATTTTGAGTGATTTGCAGTGCTGCATCAAGTAACAACATAAAATCTGCTTTACAGAAACAGTTCAGCAGAAGCAGAAAGTTCTCAAAAAGATATAGAAGGTATAGGACATAAGACAAAACTGAAAAGAATTATGCTTACTTCTCATGAAGTTTGCTTGCATGCTTACAGCTTCACAATATTGAATGTAATTTCTTAATAGTGTATTTAAAAAGTAGTATTTTGCTGTTGTTACAAATATGACCATTTCAGCTAGTTCATCCACATGATTGTCTTTTTTAGAATAGAATTGAAAATACTTGTCTACAGTGTTAAGCATCCTTTATTGAAATTCTAAATAAAATATGCTATTACATCATGTATTCATTCAAACATGCCTAATCAGTTTTGCTACTATGGTTACTGTCAAAAATGGTCTTTCAGAGGCTGGAACAGAGCATATGTGAAACAAGTATCAAATCCTCTTTATCTATTTATACTTCAATTAATATATGCAAAAGATACTAGGGCAGGATTCCTAAACTAATAGTTGCTGAATCCCTGTGTAATCTTCTACTTAACTGTGTGCTAGACACATGTGGGATATTTTGCTGTCCCAAGAACTGCTACTAGTGTCCCTTGCAGACAAGACATGATCACTGGCATTCCCATTATGTGATTTCCAACTTAAGATGACTTGAATTGTCATCTTAATATTACTTTATGGTCTGGGCTATCGCTTGGACTCGACTGCAATCTCTTGGCTTGTCCTACTTGCCTTGCTTGGGTATTTGTGGGACTGTGCTCCGGTTGCTAAGCTCCTGCTGGCTTTGTGATCCTCCTCAGCTCCCAAGCCTGCAGGAAGCAACCATGTTCTTGCTGCTCCCTGGCCCAGAGTATATCCTAATCCCCACATTTCATTTTCTGCTATTTTATTCACAACCTGTTCTAATGACAGATGAATTTTTTTCCCTCCTATTCCACCCTGTCTGCCCCCCTCACCTGAAAAAAAGAAAAAAAGAGGGAAAACAGAAAATATCATGCTGAGTAGCATATATGAGATTGGTTTGATACTACAGTTTTAAAAAACAAAGAGTGGACTTGTAAACTGAAGGGAAGAGCTTCTGTAGGTTAGTTCATTATCTAGGTAGTCTAACATATTGACTTTATTTGTTTTGCTCTATACAAATACCAAGAATGTTCCAGTTATATATTTGCTAAAATCTTGCATGTAAGAAAACAGGTAGCTAGACTTAAAACATTATTTTTAATGTTCTGGACCATTTCTGCTGCAGTTATTTCACTGTGCAGAAATTAACAAATTTACCAACTCAGTAAAATGGGAGAAGTAGTACTCAAATGAGACATATATCTAAAGTGATTTCTTTCCAAGAGTCCAAAGTTCTCAAGCCGAGCAAACAATGAGAAGCTTCAGCATTAAAGAAAAAAGTAAAGTTGCAGCTGAGCTCTTCTAAAAATGGCATCAAGGAAGAAATTATAGACCACCAGTTTACTGCAGTTTAAGGCTTTTTTGTAATGACATGCCCTCTCTACTCCACAAGTGTGATTCATAGAATCTGTAATTACAGTAAGCTTCTTCCTGTCAGAAAAGGAGTTTCAGAAATAGGAGGTCTGGGAATAAACAAATAGTGGAACAGCAAGGGAAAAGTACTGGAACAACAACTTCAAAGCTGTTTATGCTACAGACCTATGAAATTTTCTAAATGTCAAAGCATATTCCAAGACACAGACCTTTAAGATACTTGTCAGTAGGATAATCTGAAGTAAGAGGTGACTACAACCTTAAACAATAAATGCTTAGTACAGCCAGAAACTGACTCATTCAAGGATATATTATGAATAAGCCTATGCATTTCTTCAAATTCTCCTCATTTCTAAACAACTTTAAGATAAAAATATGTTTTCCAGACTTGTCCCCCTTTCCTTCCCTTTGCCTTGCCTTGCCTTGCCTTGCCTTGCCTTGCCTTGCCTTGCCTTGCCTTGCCTTCCCTTCCCTTCCCTTCCCTTCCCTTCCCTTCCCTTCCCTTCCCTTCCCTTCCCTTCCCTTTTTTCAGAGACTGAAATTACAGTACACCTTAGAAAGCAATTTATATACTTAAGCAAACTGGAATTATAAACTCAAAAACCTGAGGGTATAAAGTTCACTCTGCAATGTCAGTGTCAAGCACAAAAATCATCCGCTTATATCCTAGAATGCTCAGATGGATATACCTCTTAACAGATCTAAAATAATTACAAAAACTTTGTGCCTATGTTAACCAGCAGGAAAATTGGAGGACGGCAGTAGAAAATCATCTAATTGGGCTGCAGGGAAATTATTTCTTTCCACTTGTGATGTATTTTAAACCCTACCCCAGAACCAAGGACACTGGGAGAACCTGCCTGATCAGACATACTTAATTAAGCACATAGGATTTGTTAATTATTCATTATTTTTTTGACAATAAAGTTAATGGTCAAAAAAGATCAGTGACAACTGTTGTCTTCCTATTCATTTTCTTATTACAGTGTTGGAATTACTAGACCATTAACAGAAGCAGCAAAGAGCACATTTTTAATGACTTGATATTTTTTATTTATTTCAGTTATAAGCAATTAGTGTTAGAAAAACTCCAGCTCTATATTACAAAAATGTAGCATTCCTTCTGATTTCGACTGCTGCCTCTTTGTAAATATACTAGATGCTTGAGTGTGGTTGATTTATTGTACTCTATATTAAGGTTATTGGAAGGATCACTACTGTTGTAGATAAATTGTGGCTATTATTTAACGGACTTCAATCTAGACTCCATTGTATGGCTGCAGTAGTACTTATTGCAATAGTATTACTCTTCTTCAAACAACTTAAGAAAGGTCAGCTTTACTTTTAAGTGCTCTTTTTGATGACTGTCAGTTCTTTTGCAAACTGTCTATCCATGACTTCCAAAAACATTCAATAGCAGTTCTCTCAAAGGACCTTTACTTGCATAGATTACCCCTATTCTCCAGTGATTTTCACCAGCTGGGGAGAACCTTGTAATGAGCACGTAACAAATTCCAAAGTTTCTTCGATGTCAGGATGAAGGAGGATACACGATGTTGATGGTCATCACACAAAAAAAATGAGGTGTAAGTAGTATGTTGCAGTTAGTGGACTAACTGAGCAACTTCCGCTACAGACCACAGCTGTCTTTGTTCTTTCCTTATGTACAAGCCTACAGGCTCTTTCACAAATATGCATTTTTTTAGTGCTACACCAACAAACACTGGGTGCTATAGAATTTTATCAGAAAGACCATACAGCCTTTCCTACTATGCACCTAATCACAGCAACCCTTTGGGTGAAGAGGATGTGGAATGATGCCGTTGATTTTGCTTCACTACATCAAAGACAAAATAAAGTCTAATTTTATAGCAGCAGTGATTTTATAGTGAAATAAATAATAGGTATAAATGGCTGATCTTGCGGTAAATACAGATTGTGTTTGGGCAGTGAAATTATCTAGGCCAAAGCACTTATAGCATCATGTTGCTTTTGTTCATGGAGAAACAGTAATTTATTAAATAAAGCCCGATTTCAACCCTAATAGCTAACACAGCAATATAAACAAAATTGGATTTCAGTATATTTTCAGCAATAGTCTGTCAACAGGAAGGGTTTTTTCAAGTATATCAGAAGCAAAAGGAAAATGAGAGAAAATGTGGGTCCACTGTTGAATGAGACAGGTGTCACAGTCACAGAGGATATAGAGAAGGCAGAATTGCTGAATGCCTTCTTTGCTTCTGTCTTTACTGCTCAGGCCAGCCCTCAGGAGTCCCACACTTTGGAGGAAACAGAAAAAGTCTAGATGGAAGAAGACTTCCCCTTGACTGAGGAAGGCAGATTAGGGAACAGTTAAGTACACTGGATATCCACAAGTCCATGGGTCCTGGTGGGATGCACCCACGGGTGCTAAGGGAGCTGGCAGAAGTCATGGAGGAAAGCCAATGTCATCCCAGTCTTCAAAAAAGGGTAAGAAGGAGGACCTGGGAAGCTACAGGCCAGCCAGACTCACCTCCATTCCTGGAAAGGTGATGGAATCGTTTGTTCTGGCCATCATCTCAAAGCATGTGGAGGAAAATAAAGCTACCAGAAGTCATCAACACAGATTCACCAAGGGGAAAACGTGTCTGACTAACCTGATAGCCTTCTACAATTACATGACCAGATGGGTAGATGAGGGGAGGCTGGTGGATATTGTCTATCTTGACTTCAGCAAGGCTTTTGACACAGTCTCCCACAGTATCCTCATAGGAAGTGTGGATTATATGAATGGACAGTCAGGTGGATTGAAAACTGGCTGAAGGACAGAGCTCAGAGCACCGTGATCAGTGGCACAGAATCTAGTTGGAGGTCCGTCACAAGCAGTGCTCCTCAGGGGTCAGTACTGGGTCCAGTACTCTTCAACATTTTCATCAATGACCTGGATGAAGGGAATGGAATGTACAAGTTTTCTGACAGTACAAAACTGGGAGGGGTGGCTGACATACCAGAAG